>JAODAC010000004.1:3182104-3224412 GCA_027575185.1 Mimaenictus wilsoni | reverse complement strand
TATATAGATAGCTGCTAAAAGTGAACGATCCATGCAAGTATCCAAAAGTGCAACATTTGTGGAACGGAATTTTCGAAAAACCTTTGAAAATGTTCGATAGAGGGATATCTTACGACCTAATTGTGATATCAATTTGGGATTAATGCCATTATATTCAGAAACTCTCTTTATATGAGGGTTATGAATATAAAAATGTAATGAGTTATATAAATATTCGAAATTCTCAAATTTTTCGACGGAATTTATACGACGGTATAAGGGCGAATCAACAACTTTTCAAAATTTTCGATAGTGGTATATCTCGCGACGGAATTGTGATATTAATATACATTTTCAAAGTTTAATAATTCGATATGTTGATCTCAGTTTGAGGTTTATTGTGGATTTAATAATTTAAAACGATTGTGTGAGAGCTGTTTGTATTGCTCAGAACACACAAATTACTATTATTGTCATTAATGAATCAATAAATTCAATGTGTTTTTGTTGATTTCACGTCAAATTTTGAAAGTTTTGGTATTTTTGTGCAATAGTAAAAAATATACCATTTTCAATAGTTTTTCATCTCTTTATCAACAATATAGTGATTTTTACAATCAAAATTATGGATTAGTTATAAAAATTTATGCTTTCATATGCATACACCGAAAGACAGGCGTCTTTCCGCACGCAAAAGCAAGCGGAACCATGAGTTTTGGTATGTATAACCTTTATTGGCATTCCAGCCTCAGTATAACCATTGCACACTTACAACATTCAATAATTAAATAATAACAACGTAACACAATGAATCTATAATCTATAAACTATATCTATAAAAATACAATTATCATCTTAGGATCGCCCTTCTCATTTTTTTTGTTTGATTTTACCGAGCATCGACTGCTATGGTCATTAGCTCTATTCAATTCTTTTTCAATGTAATTAGTCATATTAGAGGCTAACACCATTGATAAGAAGAAGAATTCACTTTAATATGCATTCCCACCGAGAATCGAAACCAGAACCTCATGAGCAGTGGTCATCGACCAGACCACTATGCCACTTGGCTGGACATTTTCTTTTCTAACCCTATTTTTGTGATAACAGCCAACTCTCCCCCCTTTCCTCCAGCCATTTTCCGACAATATTCCCTCCTCTTCCTTGGGACCCTAACCGTTCATTCTTCAGTCCTTCACAGTCCCTCAATAGGTGCTCCCAGGTATCTACCCCTGCCAAACAAAATACACATTTCGTGTATTCCTGCCCCATCCAGACCTTCTTGCCTCTCTCCTCCGAGCCACACCTAGCCCTCGCCAGCAATGCCTTCTCCCTTCCGCTTCTGCCCCTATCCCCAAAATACCAGGGCCTCCTCCCGATACTGCCCATTATCCTCTCTTGCCTAATCTGCTCCTCGACTTCCCTCCATCTCTCCCTCACCGCTTCCTCCACTGATACCTTTTCCGCCCACATCTCTTCCACCGACCGCCACCGACAACCCCACCTCCTCATACGCTCGCCTTCGCCTCACCATCCACTCACTGGACCCCCTGCTGCTACACCACCGCCACACCTTCCTAACTAGACTTTCATTCCCCATTCGCGCCATTCTTTCCTCGTATCTCACCACTCTTGCAACCGCTTCACATTTCATGCTCATTCTGCCCGTTGTCTGTAGAACCACGTACGCTGGAATCGATTCTCCAATCCCATCAAGCTCTTCAGGAACCGGACCTGCTCTCACTCTAACTCCTCCCATTCATCTAGTCCCCATACTTCCATCCAATACATCAGTTTTGGTGTCAGCGCGAATAAAAATTTGGTGATAATATCAACTAATGACGTCTCCAATTATTTAAATTGATACATTAAGAGGACGTTTGAACAGGAAACAAATGCACTTGCATGTGTTGTAATATTAAGATTTAAACAATAAGGAGGCATTATTTAAATCTACTAACTATAGTAGCTGGTAACACACCGTACATGACATACGGGGATTGCAGGTTCAAGTCCTGTCGGAGACATTCACCATTTTCTTTTTCTAATTATTGCAATTCCTGATTAACATCCTAAAAATTGCCTACCGATGATTATATGTTCATATTGATATGTCAAAGGCAGCTTCGATGCGGTCATACTTCATGACAACATGATGGTAGTAGTGCGTTCGAGAATGTAAACATCTCTTAACTAAATGTTCGCAGCCCAATTCCGATGTATCTATTTTATGTTTATTTAGGTTAGATTGATATCTATAAGTCCGCGTATCAAATATCATTTATCTTGTGTTTGTACATCGACATTTGTAAAAGAATCTTATAAGTTCCAATAATTTCTATGTCAAATTTGATTGTCTTTCCATAACAATATTTTTCATATGATCCCATGAATAAGACTAACAAGGAGAGTATCTCAAATGTCCGTTCCGTAAATGACTGAAAATATATGCACGTGCAGTACATATGTAAATATACAAGATACGAGAAAACGTTGAATCGGATAGAAGATGGGCGTATGGTAAAGTATATATGGTAATGGTGTGTGAGAGAGGGAGGAAGTACGCGGAAGGACCAAAGAAAGTTAGCTTACTGGGAGGTTGGGTTATCTGAGACAATCGTGGGAGAGTTAATGGTAGAAGGAGCCTTGGAAGAACATGTAAGGGGAAGGGGTAAAGAAGTGGAATACCAGACTGAGCAAAACTAAATAAGGGAGAGTACATACAACCCGCAGTACCATCGAATTCAAGCTCTGGAAGGTAGGCCTGCCTATGTGGACAGTAAAAGGTTAAACTCAGAAGAGAAACAGTTGTTGGCAAGGGGCGAAAGATATGTATGGGTGCAGATTATATGACATATATGATGTGCGAGCATGGGGTGGATACGTGGCAGCACATGGCAAGTGAATGTATAGGATTGAAGGAAAAATGGGCCCAACGTATTGATTGTGAGGGTGAAAGGAGTATGCAAAGGTGGCTGAGTGTGGGAGGGGAGAGGGTATATATGTATATAAAAATAAGTTGTGCTAACGGGATTTTACGCCGTTTTTAGCCATTTGCCCAAAAGAAAATATCAAAGTTTGGTCATAAATTAACCGAGGAATATGCAAATATGCCGCTTTTATAAAATTATTTGGAGCGTTAAACGTTTTTATAATGAACAGCATCGAGCATCTCACACAAACTGCGCAAAATAGTGCGTACCTTTGTATATTTTGTATGTAAATATTTTTATATTGTGTTATTTATTATTATATAATTATTTGTTAAATATATCAATTTTATAATAAAAAAACTTAAACCGGCGACTCTTGGGTCAGAAGGCAAGCACGCTGACGACTGCGCCACGAAACCGATACGTTGAAGCTTGTTGTTTTGAAGCAATGTATACCACGATTAATTTGTGGCCAAACTTTGAATTGTTTTTGTCAAACGGCCCAGAGCGGCGTAAAATCCCGTTAACACAAATTATTTCTGTATATGTACTACACATTCAATTTTTTGTTCAATTGCGTAACGGATAATTGAGATACTCTCCTTGTAGGTGAATAAAGTTTTTCGAACAATCAAATGATTCTGATTTAAGGTAAATAACATACATGTTGCAAAAATTCTAAATATAATTTGACATTAGTAAAAAAAATTGTTAGAACGGATTCACTAATAAATAAAGGCTAATCCTGTTGCAGATTATAAGAGGAAGAAATTAATAAGCAATTATGCAAACCTTAAAAATAGCCTGAAGAGTACGCCGCTGGAGGTCCGTAAAAACCAGGCGAGGCTTCTTCGGCGTAGGCAACTGCTCCTGTGGCGGTGGTTGGATCGTAACATCCTCTTTCCTCTTGCAACCTAAAACCGAATCTGATTGGACGTAATCAGACGTGCCTTTCAAAATTAAATAGCAATACGAAAAAACCGAACCGCGGGAGAGCGAAACTAGCGAGTAGGTACTTACTGCCGCGTTGTGGTATCTGCGCAGCTGGAAAATCAAACAAAGCGTTGATAAGTACATGATACAAACAACACGGGGCAGAGATGAATCATTATGACAGGCGATAGAACGCAAACAATCTGCGAGCCATCGGTACAGGTACGTGCGTACGAATCGTCACAACCTTGACATGTGTTAATCGATTTCACCGCTGCTATTCGTACGTGTATGGTGGGTGTATTGATAGGCGTCGTACGGGTGGTCTGTATGCGTGTTCGTTTTGTTTGTTTGGATCGCCGGCGCTGGCGGGCAGTGAGTCAAATCAATAAATTAATATATGTCTCAGCCGCCGAGAGCGGATATCAACACATTAACCAGAGCACGTGCATTCCAGGAAATATTTGGTGGAGGCGCCGGTGAGTTTGGAGGAAATTAAATTATATGTGCTATTTTTTAATAAAAGGTCCAGTCAGAAAAAAAAAATAATTTAAAATAATTATTTTGTTGTAAAAAATGTGTACAGATTGATATCTATTCAATGGTATAATTCATGTTCAATGCCGAAATTGCCGCGAAATTATGGCATAAATTGCATTTTTAGGACATGGAAATTTTCCTTTGGTGGTACCGATTTCGATTTCACAAAAGTCTTTGTGTTTTGAAGATATAATATAAACATTTAGTAAAAAAACCTTTAAACAAATACATAAAATTAGCAGCTGCTTTAATTTGGAGAGGAAGCAGCAATCATATGATTTAAATATTTTTGAAGCGGTCCTTTTAAAGGTTGTTCTAGAGTACTGCATGGCTAGATCAAAGCCGATCAAATACCTCATAAGGGGGACCCCTATCTGGGGTGATGAATATGTGCCTTTGATTGTTGGCAAATTAGATAAAAACTGAATTTAGAGAAAAATTTAAGACTATCAAAGAATTTATAAGAATTACAGCGCTTATTGGCGAAACTGAAAAATTATTTTATCAAAACCAAGAACTGATTCAGTGTCTGAAGGCTCCTAAGGCAGAATATTTGTCAGTTAGTGAGGATTTAAATAAGGTATAATAATCATAAGAATCGAGGGTCAATTCCTCGCTGTCGACAAAAAAGATTCAAAAAAATTTCGCATTTCGCTAGGTAAGAATGGAAATGCTGGAAAATTTTACTATCGAGACATATTCTTCATACATCAGATATTAATTTCTATTTAATAGATATATAGATATATTTAATAATAATTACATAAAATTTTTGGTGGATGCGCAGGAAAATTTCACTATTCCATTCTCCGTTCTCTCTATTTTGGAAGTCAGAATTCTTTTTTTTTCTTTTAAATTTTATAAATTTTATATAATTGCAGCAATTTGACAAGTTTCCTTCATTTTTGACTAATTTTTAAAATATTCAGAAGACTGACATAATGACATAGAATCGTGTGTTCAGACACTACGTATTAAAGTAGTGATCATGTACAAGTGAATGTAGAATTCATCATCATTTCGGTGGAGGCACCGGTCAATTTCACCATAACGTCTTTAAGGGAATTTCGGCTGCGGGTAAAGAGGTTGTCTTTTGGGACAGAGGACAACATCGAGAGACACGAACAGCCAGAGGAAGAGACATGAAAGACTCACAAGCATTGCGCAGCGGCGGGCGGTTTGCGTCGCTGCTTGCCGTTGACTGCCCTCACGTTTACATTGCGCATCTGGCAGTCTGCAATGAAAACAAGAGAGTAGTCAACAGTGCACACACATCACACAGATCAACACCGAGAGCGCCATCAAAGACACATCGAGACTTAGTTAGAGACAGAGAGAACGAGACAGACAGACAGAGATAGTGAGCGGTAACAAGGACACACGAAAGACGCCATGCCGTTTCTGGAATTCATTCTTCGATATGCCAATTTTCTGTAACAATTTTCATTTGGTTCCTGAAAATTATAGAATTTTAGCGTTTCGTATAATGTGTACAAATGGGTAAATTTTAATTAATCGCATTGATGTTTTAATTATTAAAATAATTACAATATTATTACATTTGAAATAAATTAAATCAGACTTTTTTTAAAGGTAAAAGTTTATTTAATATAATTAAATTATATTTGTATCTATCAAAACTGAAATTAAAAATAAACAAAATTCCATTAATAATTAGAAAAACGTGCTTATCAGTTCATAAAAATCCATTTCAAATAATAATACAATATCCTGCTATAAGTGAGGTTTTAGAAGTTTAAATAGGTCAATTTTATATTTTTTATATATTTTTTTAAATAGGTCAACTGTATGATTGGCAAATGTTATAAATGAAAAATGCATAATATTTTAGATCTTATAGACACAAATTTTGTGTGCTGCCTAAGAAGAGTTAGATAGATCCTGCCATATTTTAAATTTTATTGCATATTTGTACGAACATTTAAACAATTTGTCTCCTAAATATCTTGGAATATGTTCCTCTTGCCATAAAATAAATTTAAAATGCGTCAATCGAAGTAATTGCTTGCCTTAAGAGATGTTCAGACTAAGAGCATGGTGATTTTTGAAGCTCATTCATACTCGTTCATACTGCGAACGCGAGTCTGCTTGAATTCCGCCTGGTTTTCAATTTTCTGAAGTGTTGTTGATATATTTAAGACTTCTTATTATCTTCTACACATGTTCATAGCGCTTATCTTTTTCTTGTTTTCAAAAAAGCTTGTAAAACGTGTCCTCTGATTACCCAATCTCGATGAAACCATGCATTTTTTGTTTAATTTACCGAGCATCGACGATGATCATTAGCTCTACTCAATTCTTTTTCAATGTAATTAGTCATATTAGATGCTAACACTTTTGATTTGATTTTGAGAAGAAGAATTTACTTTACAATGCATCCCCACAGAGAAACGAACTCACACGCTTGCCAATGGAAGCAAATGAAGCACCAAACATGAAGCCGGCAGTGTGAAAGGTCGCTTATTCTCTTGTTAACAACCTAGGCTAAGGTACACGAGTTTTGACAGATCGTTATGTTAATTCCAAACGGCATTTCTCACTACGTGAGTGGATCAAGTTGAATGAATGTTCTTGGTGTTGGCCAGCCACCAGCTCGGTGAGTGTGGTTGCCGGACCGAGTAGAGATGACCACAACCAGGATTTGAACCAGGGGCCCTCGGCGATCTTACGAAATAGGCTTCTTTGCCCCTTAAATAAAGTTTTTATTGCGAGAATTATTTTCTTAGGCAGGGCAAATTTAAAATATAAAGCATTGACAAAAGTTGAAAGAAAAAAAAAAGAAATCGGTATCGCTCAAGTATAAAGTATTAAGAAGACCGACTTCGTCTTTAATTAAAAAGTTGTATTAAGACTGGATATATAAACGAGATCTAAGAGTTTATAATAATTTTGGTGGTTTGGCGGTCAGTTGTAGTATAACTTAATCACAAGGTGATTAAGCATGAGCCCCGCACTCTTCAACATGATAATGGACAATATAATAACGAAGGTGAAAAACCTAAATATTGGATATCGAATGGGTATTAATAGCCGTGAACCAATAAGACTTGCAAAGTAATCCCCACTCATTCTCGAAACCAGCTAATTGTAAGACCTTCAATCTGGACATATCCCACACAAAACGAAATTTAAAGTAAGCAATCGAACACCGCTGCGAACTTGAATTAAACGGAAAAACCAAAGAGCTGAAGTTCCGCTACCTGAGAGTATAGATATCTAGCAGTCGAAACTTAACACTAGGAACAAAGATGGCAAACATCAAGGCACGCCACATACCAGGAGCAATGGCACAGACAATCTGGAGAAATAAACACCTATCAACAGAGGGAAATGTGAGATTATTCAAGACCGCAATAAGACTAATCCTAACATATGCAGTCAAAACGAGAGCCTACACAACAACCCCAAAGAAGGCACTAAAACGGCCGAAATGAGCACTCTTCGAGCAATAAAGGGAGTGACGCTAAGAAGTAGGGTAAGAACCTCTATATTTAAGATATCGTCCGATTGGCTAGAGACCGTCAAAGACAGTGGCGAGCCCGTGTGAATCGGATGGCACCACAGCAAATCGACCACTGGGCGATGTCGCAAACGTCGAAGAAAACAAGACCACTAGGACGACCACCAAAACGATGGTCTGAGTCCTGCTCATCAAAGTTACAAGATACCGAGGTTTAAAAACCTTACAGAAACAGGCATTTGCCTAAAGTAAAGAAGAAGAAGACATTTTTATATAATCATGTATTTAGTCCATTGATTTCAAATTTAATTTTAACATTTAATCTTTAACCCAATGATTCTCAACCTTTCTTGTTACCGATTTGTTTAACCGTTTCAAAATATGGCGGCGCCCAACGAAGCAAATTTCAAAATTTGACTCCTCTTGGCACCAATTTAAAGATGTAAAAATAGAAGCGGTTGCTGTTTAAATTACCGTAAAATGATTTTCAGCAATCATATCTTTATATATAAGGTGAATTATGGCTCACAAATAAACTTTTTTAAGGTGACACCATAGACATTTCGTTTAGATTCATACAAAACAACTTTTTGTGCATTTTTTGTGATATATAATTAAATTATTAAAATGAATTAAAATAATTCTAAAATGGCCAATTCCTCCGGCAATGTAATAAATTTGGTATCAATCTACTCCTGAGAGCACAATCTTTCTGACTATGTCATTTCTATCTCAACCTCATTGGCGCGGGATATCTTTTTTTTTTGCAATAAGTGACTATATTTTATATTTCTTTATGGAAAATATCAATGAAAATGGTCCTAAATCGGTCAATTCCAGCGGCAATGTAATAACTTTGGTATCAATTTACTCCTGAGAGCACCCTCTTTCTGATGATATCATTTGTGACCCGATCTCATTCGGAAGAGATATCTATTTTTTGCAATAAGTGACTGTGTTTTATATTAATTACTGGAAAATGTCAATAAATATGGTTCAAAAAGGACCTAGGCAAACCTTCTTCAAGCTTCCATACTTTCATGATACAAAAAGAAAATGTTGGGGACCCCAAAACCTTAATCCACCACTAAGAAACCAATAAGGAAGGAGGGTATTGAAGAGCTTAAGCTCTAGGTATATTATTTAGATGTATAACTAGTAACTAAATTTTGCTCGAAAAATTTGTATTTTAAAGATTAAAATGAATTAAATAAAAAAATAATAATATTGTATTTGGTCCGCCCACCTGGGCAGCTCAGTTGGTAAGGTTTCGGTCTACCACGCAGTCGGACGGGGTTCGAGTCCCCGGGGTGAGCACCCCACTAGTGTGAATTTATTAGTAAATAAATTCACACTAAAAATCACTTTATTAATTCGCATTACAAATTCACACACTCTTAAGATCACAATATTAATCCACACCGACAACAAAAGGCACAACTCTACAATCGCAATGCACAACTCACAAAAATACAACACGCACACACAAGAAGACTCCACTCACATACAACAAGAAGCCACAACATCACAATAATAACAACAACATCAAAAAATACAAAAAAAAAACAAGAAATCTCCATAACTTGTAAATATGTACAAACGCAATAAACATATGTATCCAGGTTGAAGGACCAGTGAAGGTCGATGGCCAGGTCTCCGGACCGAATACAAATAACAATAAAAAATGTATTTGGTCCAGAGACCCGGCCATCGACCATACTGGTCCTTCAGCCTTGCTTTATTGTTTTTATGTGTATATTACATGTTATTATCGTGATTGTCATATGATGTTGTTGTTGTTGTTGCTGATCCTTCTGTTGAATTGTTTTTTATACGAATTCTTGTTGTATGTGGGTGTTTAGTTGATATGTGAGTGGTTTTATCCTTTCTCATGTGTGTTGAATGTTGTAGGTTGCGCCTATTTGTTATTGTTGGTTAGAAGAGTAGTTTTAATTGTGTGGTTTGCATAGGTGTGAATTAACATGAATTTTTTGAGAGTTATAATTGTGAATAATGGGTGCCCGGACTCCGGGGAATGGAACCACGTCCGACTGCGTGGTAGACCGAAGCCTTACCATCTATGCTACCCAGGTGGGCTTATTAAATAATTATAACGCATTTAATAATTTATACATAAGGAAATTGCAAATAATGTTCAAAAAGTGTTTATAAAAATCGCGAAAGTCTGATGTAAATAATTAGCAAAAATAAAATATTAACAAAATACTCGTAAATGCCTCTTGCTTTTTTTTGCAATTAATTAATTAATTAATATTAATAATTAAAATTCTACATTAATATAATCTCATAAAAAACACCTTAATAAATTATTATTTAACAACGTAGTCAAATATTAAATAAGCATAATTAATTTATAAATAATTTCTCTCAATTTTCACAATTTAATAAATTATCACTAATATATAGTGAAATTTTAATTTAAAAAAAAAACATCACTAGTATGAATATAAAAACTACTACATTATGAAAACCGTTTGTCTCTGTTATCAAATGTTTGCATTTCTACAGCCAATTAATAACTTGCTTGCATAGAAAATGACTAACACTTTGCATTCCTTCCTCTGACAAGTCCACGGTGGCCGGCTGTCGTAATTCGAAGGGGTTAAGGGGCTTTTGTATCCGTATGTGTGCGTGTGGAAGTCGGTTTGTGCATGAGTCGGGTGCGAGTGTGTATGCAAGGGGTTGTACGCGTTCGGCCGGCCGGCAGGCACACGGCGCGCCGTTTGCGGGGGCGGTCGAAGGGAAATTATCAGCGTCATGGTAAAAAATCAATACTTTACCTATATACACCTAGGAAGGCAAAAGCATGCTTTTCGTCGTGCCGCGCGACCGCGTGGCGATGTTTAAATTTGAATAGGACAATGTTTCCCTTTAAACTACTCATATTTTTTTAAGTTTGCTTAAATTTGATCATGTTATGTTGTTTTATATTTTATAATTTACTATTTTTATTCCTTCTCCTAAAGATTCACGAAATTTTTGATGAACATTGATGGCATTTGTTTTGACGTGATTAAATCGCCACCGAGTAACTTAACATTTTGCACTAGAGACTGCTGAACGCAGCCGTTCCAGAAAATGTTGAGCGCGGCTGCGAGCGCGCGGTGGCGAATATATGTTCGTTTCCATCGGGCGCCGACACGGCGACGCTCGAGTGCAAAGGGTTACATGTTATGCAGGATTTTTCAAAACTCGCACTTTTTCAAATGCCGTTTACGATTTTTGAAAATTGTAAACCGTATAACGGATTAGTTTCTGAGATATTAGGGTAATTGTTTAATATTTCATCTATAATAAATAAAATCTTGAATATGAAAAATTCGACATGACTCATAACAATTAACAATTAACAGAGCAATTTTCACATCAAAATAGTCATTATTATTAATATATCAAATATTATTTACAGTGTAGGGATGTTTCCCTCAGATGAAATAAAATTTTACATACAACTAACTATAAGTCTATAGTATAACTGCGATAATAATACATTTGAATAAATTGTAACATACACACAAATGATTGCAAATGTATTGTATATATTCATTGTTGTTAAAAGTAACTACATTGAAACCTGTCATTTGCGGAACCTTGCCTATACTGCCTACAACGGAGTATTGTTCCGGACGATTAACGTGACATTTTTTAAATATATTTCCCCGATACTAGGCGGAACCAGAATATTTAACGCGAAAACAGAATATTTTATATGACTAAAACATGGAATCATTTTCGTAAATTTTGATTCTTTTTATAGATTTTTTCGCAAGGTATTTTGATAAAAATATTTTAAAAAATTTTTGCTTCCTGGTTTCCAAAAAACAACCCCCAACCTCTTGCTATATCATCTATTTCATTCGATGGATAAATTTGACAGAAAATTTGAAAATGTGCGTAGTCTTACTAAGAGTTCATACTCGAATAGACGATAGTTAAACTCGTTGCGTGTATTCCTTTATAGAAAAAGATAAAACCTGGTTTTTGCCTAACGTTTAAATTATTTTACTTTAATAAAAGAAACCGAGGCTTTATGCTGCAAACGTT
Organism: Mimaenictus wilsoni; assembly: GCA_027575185.1. Classification (NCBI taxonomy): domain Eukaryota; kingdom Metazoa; phylum Arthropoda; class Insecta; order Coleoptera; family Staphylinidae; genus Mimaenictus; species Mimaenictus wilsoni. The sequence continues at coordinate 3,212,481 of JAODAC010000004.1, read as the reverse complement.
ACAGCAAAACAAATTTTTATTTAATTACATTATAACCAAAAACCTCCCACTATATTTCAGTTCCGCTTTTTATACCATAAGCCGCTATTTCGGGTTCTGGTATATGCGAGAAATCTTAGAATTATGCCATTTTTCTTTTTAAATTTGGCAATTTGGCAAAATGTGTCAATTTTACATTTGATTTAGTTTTTTTTGTCTAAACTACTGGAAATTATGGATTACTAATAATGTAATTTAATAGTATAGTATACCAAGAGCATGGAATGATATTTCTTACCTCACGAATATGACATTTCTTACTCAAAAACAATACGGAAATTCATCTACCAGCACTGTTATGATCAGCAGTAGGCTGTGTATTATACAACAAGCATAAGAGAGCATCCGTTTCTGCTGACTGCAAATAAGTGAGGAAAGGGCATTTCTTGTGAGTTGTTTTGTCTACTCCTGTTATATAATGTACACATTTCAGTATCATTCTGATTAATACATTATTATTTTCACACGATATTATCGTACAAAAAGTATAGTTACAACTCGCATGAAATGCCCTTTCCTCACTTGTATGAGATGCAGCACGAGCCGGCGGTGAGGAAACTTGTACCATCACATGCTCTTTGCTAATATACTATTCTACCAAAATTATGTATATAAATGTGTACATTATACAGAAGGAATAGAAGAAAGAACGGTTTAAGTCGATTTTCATATTACTTATCACCATTAATACACCTTATATGTTATTGTAGTGAGTTACTTAATTAAGTACCCATGTGAGTTAAGTTAATTAAGTACCTATATTCAAATAACTATTGAAGAGACCACTCCAAAGTGACTTAAGTATACAATAAGAAAGTTGATTAACAACTGATTAAGTAAAGCTTAAATAACTCCTATAGTAATACACATGCTTTATTAACCCTTTGCCTTTTCTCGCTAGCGGTTTGCGGAATCTCGATACTTTTCTCGCTACCGTTTTGAGGTACCACGAGACGAGTGTGGCCGAATATCACCAAGTTGTCGATGAGCGCTTAGCACTCGCGATGTCTAGCGCACGTGCCGCGCCAAAAGTATTACCATAGTACCACGGTAGGGCGCCGAGTTGGCGTCGCTCGAGTTTGAATATATAATATTATGAAAGTGATATAAAAAATATGTAGATTATGTCCTGAGTATATTCACTTAAATTCCAGCAATTAATAATGTTTGCTTCGTTAATGAGAAACATGGTTTGTTAATTGCATAGAAATAGTATATATCAGGAGTGAGCAACCATTTTTATGATCGGCCCAGTAAATATATTAAATATTTTTCCGGGCTGGCCATCGACCCAATCGATCCACGTCACAAATTCTCAAGAAGGGGTTCCCCCCTTGAGCTTGGTTGAGCAGATTGGTAATCCCTGGTTTATGCAACTGATTTTTCAATTAGTGATGTGTTGCATAACGCATAATGCATGTACTGCATAATCTAAACTAAAGTAACTTAAACATTATTATGCTTAAAAATGAAAGTAAAATATTATCTAATTTAAACGCAATTATTATACGATTGTGGCTTAAGTCATTCACTAAATGTATTTAGTTGCTTAAATCAGAAGAATTATTTGAAACTAGAAGAACTAAATAAAAAAACTGAAATATTAAATTTTCATAATGTAACTAATCAATTACGTATTTGATTCATTAAATCGTGCAATCTGACGATCCGTATTCTGAACATACAATTTTCATTTAATAAATCCCTTTACAGTGTAAATGTTTTGGTTTGAAAAAGGCAGATTACAATATATCACATGTTACTAAATTTTAGAATTTACGTAACTATAATTAAGTAACATCATTTATGAAAACAAAACGATCTTAACACAACTTTAAGGCAAAAAAATCTTAAAGTAAACTTAACCACAATTAACAAGAAAGATGATAAATCATAATTGTACGTATTAAACTTTAAGTTCTTGAAATTAATTTGTTGATGAAGTGATTAATTTAAGTTAAAAAACAGTGATATGTGTGATGATTTATTAAGTGTTTCATTCGTAAGTACTTCTTTTGATTTTATGAACTTTTAAAACCTTTAGAATATATGAATGTATGCATATGACTTATATTTTAATTGCATGCAGAAGTATGATTAAGTCAATGCCACGCAGACCTTCGATAAACACATGTCAAACCGTGCGCGATTCGAAAACATGAATAATTGTCGAAAAAAGATGCGGGTGGCGAAATTTGTGGAAAAGTTTACCGACCTGCCAGCCGCAGCGCCGACATCCGCTGGAACTCCGGCTCCTGCAGCCACTTCCACATCCTGCGAAACGTCTCCCGACCGGACTTCAGTTTAGACCATGGCTTCGGATTACGCAGCAGGTCCGAAAGTGTTCCTTGCGACCGACACAGCACACGCTGCGCGAATATTGCCTGTGGTATGCTGTAGCGTTTCAGTTCGGCGCTGATCCGTTGCGCCAACTCCTTGGTGTTGATCTCCTCCACGTCTGCTGATATCGTCGTCACACTGAGCGAGTTATTCTGATTTTGGTTCTTCGTATTCAGTAACTGCGTTTGTTGCTGTTGTTGTTGTTGTTGCTGCTGCTGTTGTTGATGATGTTGCTGTGGTTGTTGTTGTTGTTGTAAAGTGAGTACAGGTGGCGAGGGTGAACATTCCCTCTGTGGGGCAATTTGCACCAACGTGGGGGGATGATGTTGAAGGGTGAGACCGTTGAGAGTAGCCCCGCTAAAACTCGTTACTAGGGAACCCCCAGGTGAATTTAAGGATCCTGAAGTGGGACTTAGTTGTGGACTGGATAAGGATCTCCCTACTAGATCTCTTTGGTTGCCATAAGGCGAATCGTACTGTGGTGGGGACATACTTTTCTGTGGGGATGGTAGCCCGTTCTGACTGTATGAACTCTGTGGGCTTATCGGAGATGGTTGTTCATGGGCTTGCATCCCCATTCCAGGCGAGGAGTAATTGTGCGGTGGCGTCATCCCCATACTAGGCATCGTATACGCCGTGTTGACGTTTACTCCAAGCCCTAATCCTAGCCCTAGACCGTTGTTCTGCATGACTGTGAAGGACCCAGTCACGTTACTGGCATGCCCATAGGCGAACTTATCCGACATGGTGGAGATTGGTGGTAGAGGCTGCAGTGGCGTGAGGGTGGCGTATGATGAGTTGGGGCTGTATCCTGGTGGCGACATTCTGCCATTCACAGAAGTGAGGGTTTGGTACGTAGGTTCAGGCTGTAGAGTGCGAAAGTCAGCAGCGTCGATCATATTCGCAACACTTACTGACGTCGGGGATAACTTCCCAGGACTAAGTAACTCAGAATCACGGGAGTCCTCCTGAGGTTGGACAATAACAGAGAGAGCCCCGTCGGGGACGTCTTCCTGTTTCACCAACCGCCGTTCCACAACCGACCGTGAGACCAGTCGCATGCGTACCGTCTGCCCACCACCACCACCGCCACCAGCGTCGGTGGTCTCCACCACCTGCTCCCCGAGCTGGTGCTCGATTATGTTGTCCATCATTGTCGCCCGCACCTCACATAATCCACATTGTGCGATAACGTCACACTAATCCCACAAAATGCACCTAGCACCACTCACTTAGCACTGCAGTCATGCTCGAGGGTTTAAAGTCGTGCATTCCTGTCACAACGCCAACGCACTTTCGACGACGCCATCAAAGACGCACAAATTTCGCACTTTCGCAGTCCTTCGCGATTGAAGCTAGACCCCTCTTAGGATGGGGTACAATTTCACACACAATCGTAAACTTTCAAACACTTTTATACACTCAAACTGATCACGCTCGGGATGGCTTGAAGGAATTCACCAGCAGGATGCTAGTTGCCGCCATCGCCGCCATCGTGGCCCGCCGCCGGTTGTGTCGTGCTGCCACCACAGGCGGCCGCCGTCGCCGCCGCCACCGACCGAAGTTGTTCGGCAGTCTTCGAGCCGTGTGTGAATGTATGCGTATGTATGGTTTTGTGTGTGTGTTAGCGGCGTGCGTTGTGCGACGTGCGGCAACGGGTCGATACTGAATAGAATATTAGGGAGCGCGCGTCGCCAGGTGGTTTTCGGTGCGCGTGTGACCCCCTCGTGGCGCGCTCCCGCTGCCGACGGGGCACCCCCCTTATCAAGCAGCTGCCATTGCCATGGCTTCTTTGCCATATAGCACCACTTGCGAACTAGGACGACGCGTCGTGTCGGCTTTGTGGATAGTGTACGGGGACATCCCGGTTTTGTTGGTATTGCGTTCCCCGCTCGTGTTCTATGGACGTGCGTTGCGACTCTCTTCAGTCTACGCACGTGCTCTTCAACCATGCGAGACAAAACGAAGCGAAACATTTATGCTACATGTATTTATCCTACACACTAATTTACGAAATATTTTCTATTACAATTCTAATAGCTATTTTAATTACGTAAATTACCTGGAATAAGGTAAAACCGAAGAAAAAATGCATAGCCTATTTTCATCTGCTGCATTTTTTATAGTTTTCCCCTGAAACTTAATTATGTTAAATTTTATTGACTGTTTTAATAAATTAAAAATGATTTTGAATTTCTTTCAGTGCAACATTGGAAATTGCATTAATAAAGGCAAATCCTAAATTATAAGCCTAAAGTATAATCTAAAAAAAAGTATGTGTTTACCTGGATATTTTTTGTCGAGAAATCACTTATTTCATGTTGAATGGTGAATTGAGTGAACAAAAAACTGATAGTTGAAGGCAACTATCTTTCTAGATTACCAAAATGGTAAAATAAAGGAATAAATCATTAGAATAAATTAGATCTAATGAAATAAATAAATAAATATATTAATGTCTAAATTCTTTCTAAGCATACCAGTATCTTATGTGGAAAAAGTTATCTCAAAAAAGTAAAATTGTCGATATTGTTTACAGTTAATTTCAATAGAGAAAATGTTCATAATTAATATATCCACATTTTTCCTTCAAATAATTGATCTAATCGGTCGATAGACTTAAAAATATATGAATTATTATAAATGTTCTAACATGACCAAATCTAAGCCAAAATGGATGCTACCATTTATATTCCCTCGTTCTTTGAATTACTCAGTCATTTATACTCCAACGTCTTTAATTTTGATCAGAAAAAAACCGGAAGCATTTGTAAAGTTTATAAAATATTATAAAATATTTTCAAGAAAACGCAAAAATTGCATGTTTTACTGAATTTTAAATTTAAAGTGTTTTTCAATACACAATTAATGTTATAATCTAAAGAATTTAATTATCTATAAAATTATGATACTATATTTTTATATAATTAGAATTTCATGTCCAGCCAAGTGGCGCAGTGGTATGGGCGATGACCACTGTCCATGAGGTCCCGGGTTCGATTCCCGGTTGGGATGCGTACTAAAGTGAATTCTTCTTCTTATCAGTAGTGTTAGCCTCTGATGTGACTAATTACATTAAAAAAGAATTGAATAGAGCTAAAGACCTTAGCAGTCGATGCTCGGTAAAATAAAAAAATATAGAATTTCGCAATTACAGCAGATAACGACTTTAAATTTTCCGAGGGTTGAATAGTACAAAATATACTATCAACTTGATAAATCGTAAGTTAAATTATTCTAGCACAAAACATTCAGACGAATAAATGTTCTAATTATAATAAATTTTATAATATTAAACTAATATATAAATCAATGAAAAATTATTTTTAACACATCGACTAAAAGTGTCCCTAAAAATTTAGGTTAAAAATTATAATTATTTACTCAATAATAAAGTTATGAAAATATGTTTTCAATTAATGTTAATAAAATTTTAGTTAATGTAAAATACCATACGTTGGTATATTAAATGAAAATTTCAATAATTTACTTTAATCACTTTAAAAAGAAAGGAAATATGCTCTAAACAAAGTTTCCTCTAATCAATGACTAAACTAAACTATCAATTTGATAAAAGTCTGATTATATTAAATCGCCACTACTAATTAATGTATTATCAAAATTGGCAAATATTTCTCTGCTTTGTCGGCTTATTATCTTTTTATATGAAAATTGTCATTTAATACATGTTTTTAGTCCAGCCCAGTGGCGCAGCGGTATGGTCGATGACTGCTGACCACAAGGTCCGGTTCTGAGTTCGATTCTCGGTGGGGATGTATAGTAAAATGAATCCTTCTTCTTATCAATAGTATTAGCGTTTAATATGACTAATTACAATGAAAAGATATTGAAAAAATATACAGGTTTCAAATTATAAGAAAAAAAATGGATAATTTTTTCAAATAAAATTAGATACAATCAGTTATTACATAAGACTTCTACAAGGCGTTTTTAATTCTTCTTCTTCTTCTTCTACGTGAAAAAAATTTGAATATTTAGCAGGAATTAAATTAGTATTTGAAAATGCTTGCGACAAAGTGTTGGAAACGAGTTAACCACCGTCAACCCAAATTCACACACTTTCTTGCATTCATCCCTCCCTAGGTTCATAGCAACTCGAGCCATAGCAAGGCAAAACCCTCCGCAACTTGCCACTTTCCAACCCCTCGAAATCCGCGTCCGCGTCTCCCCTTCGACCCCTCGCTATCGATTATTTTGCCCACGGCTCGTGCTCATCTCGGGCGACATTGTGCACAGCTCCCATCCATGCCACGCTGGCCACGGCGCGGCGTTCTTTGTTCCACGCATCCAGTACCACAAGGCGCACGCAGGGACACCGGACGGCGAAACACGTTCCCGTCATCGTCCCCATTTTCGGTGTGTGCAACGTAATGAAAACGCACATGAAATGCATCTTAATAGTTATATTATGAGCCACTTCAATACAGAATACAATAAGATTACAATAGATGAAATCTGTTTATGTTTTACCCGGTTACTTTCACATAATACCGATATTTTTATTTATTGTAACTTTAAATACCGGATATTGAATAGCAGAAATAAGGGTATAGTTTTTTTTTCATGGACCAATTAATCATATGGTTAAGCAATGGTTTTTATCCTATATGTTATAGTATATTGTACAACGAGCATGTAATGCTATACATTGTTGACGAGGGTGGCGAAAGTGGAACCAGCCAAAGGCAAGTTACTATATTTTTTCAACGACTATTATATGTCAAAATAATAATTATTATTATTGTATGTCAAAATAGTAACGACGGCGCGGCGAGGCGGCAGTAGGCACGTCAAGGGCACCCGATAATTCCGGGTTTCCCGGTTATCCGCCTTGTCAGTTTCGGGTTAAACCGGGTTTTTACTTTCAAGGGATTAACTCGGATTTTCGTAAAGGTTTCGATTTCTACACCAAAATCAGCTGATCTTGTAAGTATCGGGTCCCAATCCTAGCATCGACGCGGTTGCGTCCCACTATTGGTTGATGCTGAATTTTCTATTCCTTAAATCGAAATCGACGCGAGTGCGCCCCACTATTGCTTAATTCTAAAAATTCTATTTTCAAAACCGAAATCAACGCGTCTGCGCCCCACTACTAGATGGTGCTAAAAGTTCTGTTTCTTAAACCGGAATCCACGCGAGTGTGCGAGAGCTTGTTGATACTAAAACAATAGCGATTAATTGCTCCTGCGATCGCGGTCCATAGGCACGCATCAGCTCATGTTTTAACACGTTTATTTGAAGTACTAGCGAACGAAGCCTCCAAAATTTTATTTGACAATACCGGTAATTGAATTTATCTTTTTCCAAATTTTTGTTTCTATTTTTTGTTTTTATTCTTTTAATATCTAATGAAAATATTTTTTTTTATATTACACCAGCAGCGCTGTAAACAAGTTTTTGTCCGGATTTTAAACCCGGGCGTTCACAGACAAAACCGTAACAGACTAAACCCGAAGATTGACCAAACCCGAAAACCCACTGATTCGGATTCAGCTAGTTTTTTGACGCCACGGCCTCAGCTATGATACTAATAATAATATGTAGCTTGCTGGGCTAAAACTACGCCCCCTACTAGTACTACTATCATCAGCCATAGGTTGTGAAGATCATAACTTAATCAACATTGTTTATATAATGTATACATTATACAACAGGAGTAGAAAAACTGATTAACCACTTAACGTTCAATTAATTTTCGATTTTACTGGTTATTAAAATCAATGTTTCTTTGTCAATAATTTCATATTAAATCTATATAATTAACGAGAAAACAAAACAAAAAACATTTAACATAAAAAAGCAATATCGACACGACCGGTCTAAATAAGGGGCCTTGGCTCACAGCCCAGGCGGGGGTCTCCCTCTTGGGTGAATATTGGGTGATTCTTGGGTGAATCCCTTTCTACTGCAGGAGATGAAAAGCCGTAAGGGAGGATATTGACGCAATAATTAGGCAAACAGAAGGTTGGGAAACATTGCTCTAGGTAACTATGAACATATATTTTCCCCGGTTGTACACATTACCAGATGTATCAGGCGCACGGGTTTATCTTTAGACCATATATTTTGCGAGGGAAAAGTTGAACATGGTGATATGATCGAATCAAGAAGGAATGGGGGATCACTGTTGGCTGAATAAGACCAACGTCACTGTGTGAGGTGTGGAAAAAAATACTAACCTGTTTAGCGGAAAATCGAACATAAACTAATTATGAATTCCTGCCCATGAGAATCATCCCAGAAAGTTACAGAGGCATCTTGAGAATGGGTCCATCCTATATAATGGTGACAGAAATGGCGGCGTCCATAATATGAAGGGAAGAGATTCGGGATAGGGCGTGGGATGAAAGAGGAGGTGCTTGAAGCAGGTGAGAAGGTGTACGGCAATATACCCCCATGATGTTGATTTGTTGCTTGCCAAGAAAGCGAGAAAGTGAAAATTTACTGGTTTGGAAATGTATGCAGACACGAGGAGGTGGCTATCAAAAAGGAGAAGGTTGCAAAAGTGCCGAGGTTTGAAGACGGTTTGGCAAGAATGAGGGAAAGATTAGGAATGTATGTGGGTACAGTTGCAGCAAGGAGTAAAATATAGAACGTACACACTGACGGTAACACAAACCTACATTATTTGCCATAGTAGACTGACATGATGGAATTGACGAATTGATATTGGTCTCGCTACACGTGACTAAAAACGGTCTCACTAGACCAGTGTTTCCCAAAGTGAGCCACTCCCCACAGGGGGCAATATGATTGTTAAGGAGTGTATGCTTAATGTATCTTACATAGGTGGAAGGAGGGCATCAGGTGGGACATTGCACAAGAGACTGGGAAACACTAGACTAGTCAGTCTATGAAACATGACCATTGGCCATCTGAAGACGGTCTATAGATAAATCTGACATGATCTTCTAGACCTTACCTCGCCGGCGGCACAGTGTTTCTCCAACTTGTGCGTTTTTTCAAGAGTCGCCCGGTAACATTTTTTTGGGTGCTATTATTTGCATGGATTTTGGTTGTCACCGCAACGTATCTTGAATCTGCACTGAATTTACACTGAAACTTCATGATGGAAAAGGCTTATAAAAATTTCAACTGAAACTGGACAATTTTAAAAATATCAATGCACTTTGACTATTTACAAAATATATACTTTCTATGGAAGCTTAGGATAACTCCTGCACCAACTACTGTGATCAGTAGATCTATTAAATTCATTTTCAAAGTAATTAGTCGTGTATTGGAGACTAATACTACTGTTTGGAAGAATTCATTTTGTTTGATGGAGTTTACCGTCGGGTTTTGGTAAATTATTTTAAAAATGTAACACTGAGGTAAACGCTTTATCGATGTTTTACAATTTTTATTTATTTGGTACAATACGCATTTCGCCGCGAGGCATCCTTAGGTACTAGCTTGTTACAAACTTCAATCGCTTATTTATAAAAAATCTTAGGTTGATACAATACTGCGGATGAGGGGTGAAGTAGAAGTCGGTCTAGTTTGTCACTAAGGACCGTGTCTGAATTTTCATTTATTGCCCGATTTATATAAATCGCTTCCAATGCGTTGAGCTTGTGGCATTTGCGGGCCAGATGTAATTAATCTTCCACATTCATCAAAACTGATTTCGTTCGACGTTAAAAATCCTTTCCCTCAATCCCAGTATATAAAGTCATTGATATCATTGCCAATCAAATCAATGCCAGTAATATTAACAACGACCATGAATTTAAAGAGATTATAGATATTTGTACAGAATTCAGTTACTTTAAATTTAACAGCACTACATATATTCAACATTCGGGTTTACCCATGGGCTTACCTCTTTCACCACTTTTCGCCGAGATATGCATGGATACTTTTGAACATGAATTGCTTTCGTCTGGTCATTCACTCATTAAAAACTTTACCAAATGGTATATATACGTGGATGACCTATTTTGCATTTGGTCTGGTACTAATAAACTGATCCAATTCAATTCAGCAACTTCCTAAATTTACGCGATGCCAATCTAAAATTCACAACCGAAAAAGAAGTTCATAATTCCATTAACTTCTTAGATTTAACAATCAAAAAAGCTACTGATCAGTTAGAATATTCAATTATCAGTAAAAGCACTGCTACACACTTAGATCCTTTACTAACAACAAATTAAAACTACCTACTGATTGTTTTCTTAATTTCGGAGTCTATCGAGCCAATTATGCTGTTTGTGATAATTTATATATAGGCCAAACGGGCCGTTATTTCAATACACGGTTCTGAGAACATTTACGTTTAACTAACAACGCGGGAAATCCCTAATGTTCCTCGCTCACAACCTACCTCATAACAGCCGGCCATACATGCACAATTCAAAACCTAAAAATCCTACATCTGACCCCCAATTTATATTAGACAATAAATAAAAATGTAGTCGCAGTCCTCAATGTCAAAGTAGACCTAGTTCTATCTTCACCCCTCACCCGCAATATTGTACCTACCTAAGAAAAATGTGTGTATAAATAAGCGATTGAAGTTTGTAACAGGTTAGTACGTGACGATGCCTTGCGGCGAAGTGCGCATCGTACCAAATAAACCAAAATTGTAGTAAGCATCGTAAAACAGTGTTTATCTCCAGTGTTAATTCATTTAGCATTTAATCTACCGACATTCGATCTAGTGAATAAACATTAAAAACCTTTTCATGATAATACTCATTTTTTTATTCATTTTTATGTAAGAATGTATTTGTTTTCAATGCGTCGTGACAATGAGAATTACATATGTACTTAAAACAAATTCTCTCTGATTTCCTGCGTCGAACGCTAGCGCCTGAACGCAAGAAGATACGGCTTGAAACTTTACACATTGATCACATATTTATGTACAGCTTGATTCTGCACACATGTCACATGCACATTGATATCGAATCGAGAATATCCTGGTAGAGTATACGAGCGCAGACGTACAAATTTCGTGAACACATCGTCGACGCTACAGTCACAATCACAAAAATATCATACTTGAACTTCGCTTAGCTTAATGGAATTCATTAACTATCAATCATCAGTCAGCAAATCACGCACATCGCAAACATTGAAGGGACATCAACTAGGAGAGGTGAATGAAATACTAAAGTCTCTGTAACTAAGGCAAATTAAGTTAAATCATAAGTAAACAGTCTTTGTTTGTCTTTCTGTTGCAACATATGAGAGTGAGAGGATGGAGGTTTTGGAAGTGTATGAGGGCGAAATGCAAAATGAAATCAACAATCATTCATTAGATGCACAACACGATAGAGAGTGAGATGTGGGCAAACGCCCCGAATCTTAAAGAGTAAATAAAGTAACATCACATTTGGGCGCATATTTGTTGCGTTGCAGCCGAAAAGAATTACGTTAGCAATAAAACGAGGAATTTCGCTAATTTGAAACATTGGGGGTGAAATCTCATGCAATCTCCATCGTTTCGAGTGTCATCTACGTATGCAGACTCGTCAGCGCCTGTATATCGGCGCGCTGGCGTTCTAAGCGCTGACTCTGCAGCAGGTACGTGCCGCCAATCCGACGCATCGCACGTGTCGACACGGTGAGCGGCTTCGGATACGAGGCGTACATGTGGTGTGAGTTGGTGCTCGAACAGGGGATGGTTACGACGATCGGTTGTGTTGGCAGATGAAGATATTGTTGTAAATACTGATAATTCTAAAATAAGACAACACAATTACATTAGTAAGTTGCAAGTAGCTAAAGTAATAGTTTACATTTCATGCAGGTAAACCCCGGCTACTTAACATACGATATGTAGGGGTGACAACATTTCACGAAGTATCGATACTTTTTGGTTTTTAGTTTTAAAAGTATCGACTTTTAAAACTTCGATACTTTCGATACCCAAGTATCGAAGAAAAGTATCGATACTTATTGGTATCGAAAATACACTTAGGCGCAATCTGTTAATGTATTTTAAAATTATTTATTAATTTTATAACATTAATTATTATATTTCTATAAGCAAATCATGTGCAAACACCTAAATTTACTATTTCTAAAAAGTTCGTTATGTAGTAAAGAAATAATTTGTAACAGTTCTAGGATAAAGAGAACTTTAAAAGTATCGATACCTCATCAGAAGTATCGACTGATTTCGATCGAATTAAAATTTATCAATTTGAAGGTTGCATATAACCAACGTATCTGTCGCTCAGAGAACGATTAACACACTAATTGATGGTTGTGATTGACAGATGACCTCAGTGTGGTAGTAAATATCGAAAATTAAAGTATCGATAAAACCGATAAGTATCGACATGTGGTATCGATACCGATACTTTTTTTGACATCCCTAACGATGTCAAATGTTACGTATAAAGTTGGAGTTTATAGGGATGTAAATTTACATTGATCAACACTAAATTACTCATAGATTCGCAATCCCAATTAAAATTTGAGTGCTGAACATTAATATTACAATGAAAAACTCAAGTTTCTGGTTCACATTGCACTTTCTGAAATATGTACCATTTTGTGACAAAAATATCATAGTGCCTCATATTTTTCGATTAGATTGTAGTTGTATTTGACTCTTACCAAATCTTTCTTAACTTCATCTAGCCGTACCAAACGTAACCTCACCTAGCCGATCCAAATCTAACCTCACCTAGCACTACCAAATTTGACCTCACCTAACCCTACCTATACCTATTTTACTAAAACTAACCATACTTATCCTTACATTTCGTTTAGACCAAAAACATACAAAACTTATAGAATTGCGGATCTACTTATGTAAAATAACCTATATAGTAATCGGGAGACTAAATCTGCATGTATTGCATTTATAAACTATTAAAATAGAAAAGCGAGAATCATCAAAAGACATTTGTTTAAAACAAATGCTAGTTATCTGCACGGGAATAATATTAACGACACTGGACTCATAGTAACCACAGCTAGCCGATCAAAATCTAATCTCACCTAGAATTATCATATCTAACCTTACCACACTACAAAATTTGATCACATCTAACCGTACCGAATATAACCTCCAGATAGCCTAACCCAGACTTACTCAACACTTACTACCTTCCCTATTTTACCAAACCTAGCCATACTTATCCTTACGTTTCGTATAAACCAAAGCGTACAAAATTTATAGAAATAGGAACCTACTTATGTAAAATAACCTATTCGGGAGACTAAATTCACATGTATTGCATACATTTGTTAACTACTTGCACGGGAAGAATATTAACGACAACCACTAGACTCCTAGTAACTCACCCAGCCGATCCAAATCTAACCTCACCTAGAACTTCCATATCTAGCATCACCTAACACTTCCAAATCTGACCTCACTTACCCTTACCAAATATATCTTTACTCCAGATAGCCTGAACCAGCCTTACACAACAATATCAACCTACTCTCTTTTACATTTCGTATAGACCAAAATGTACAAAACTTATATAATTGCTTAGGTAAATTAACCTATAAAGTAATCTGGAGACTAAATCTACATGTATTACATTTATAAACCTTTAAAATAGAAGAACGGGAATCAACAAGACATTTTGTTTAAAACAAATGCTAGTTACCTGCACGGGAACAATATTAACGACAGCCACTGGACTCATAGGCATATGATCAACGGCCTCCTGCTCCTGACCATCCTCCTCCTCTACAGCAGCATTGCCACTACTTACGACCGTTTCCTCCACGACGCCGGCTGCCTCCTGCACTACCATCATCTCAGCCTCCTCGGCATCCTGCTGTTCCTCAACGGCGCGTATCATCTGTCGTACCTCCTCCGGTTCCATTTCAACCATCTCTTCGACCACTTTCATCTGCAGCTGCACATCGATTTGCTCACCTATACTAATTGTATGCATTTGGTGAGCATCATGCTCTTCCAGTAAAGTCGCTGACTCCATATTCTGTAAAAACAAGACATTGTAGAATCTGGAAGAAAAAAAGGAAACAATTGAAATATAAATAATTCCTACAATAAATGCAGTCGTGGCAATCGCATCGTCAACGCTCAAATATGAGGTAACGTCGGTTGCGACTTCTTCTGTGGGTCCCACGTCGACAAGCATCTCCGGTGGCAGGATCTCTACAGGCGCGACGCTCGTGATGTATGGCATGGCTATCATGTGTTCGACGTCGTGTTTCGTTACTTTCGCCGGATGGACGATGTCCGCGTCGAGGTCGGGCGCAGGTTGTAGGAGTGGCGCAGCTTCAACGGAAGCTGGCGTTGTGATGGGTTCGCTTTTCTCCTCCTTGTTGCGGCTCCGTTTATTGCTTTTTGCATTCTTTTTGTGCTTGCTCGCGCGACCATTACTAGCAGTCGTTGAGGTCGCCACAGGCTGGGGTGCCACCGGCGGCGGTGGTACCACTAGGTTGGCGGTACTACTGCTAGCAACTGTGACCGTAGCAGGTTTCTAAACACATGGAAACATATCGTAAAATAACAAAAGCTTAAGGAAATATGCATCCAGCTGACTCAAAAAATCGTTTTAATCGAAGTAGGTAATAAAAAACCTCCAAATCTAATGTTCTTGAAGTCTTCGTAATAGGATTTTTTTCGATTGTTAGTTTTTAGTTTTAGGCATAAAAACGTAATATTATTTGAAAAATAGCTACGTTAATTTCTAAGGCAAATTTATGGAAATTCGTCTAAAGGAGATTAAAGTAATATTTTTTGTTCATTGCAACTTTTGAGGAAACGCTACTGGTTGCTATTTTGGCATTCCGAGGAAAGGAGTTAATGTATGTTCGCTTGATTTTGCTACTCCATCCAATTGTTCTTCAATGTGAATGATTATATTAGAGACTAATACAATTGATAAAAAGAATGCAGGTATTGCACTACATCCACCGGTATTCGATGTCGGGACCCTGAGGTCATCGAACATACCATTTCCCCACTTGGTTGGACAGCGAGTTAATGAAAAGTGTTTTTGCTGTAAACTGTTAATGCCTACCTTAATTAATTTTATCTTTTATTTATTCTTGTATAAAGAATATTTTAGTTAGAACTTTTTATAAAACCGAAATATCGTTATCTAGTGAAGGTCGTAAAAATAGTTATCAAAAATGGAAACTGACAACAAGACCTTTTGCTTTATTCATTGAATCAAAATTAGAGAATCTTGTTCCAAATAGAAGGAATATTCTGTCGACCAACATTGAATAAAATAAGTGAATCTAACGTGTAAAATATGAGACACATATATATCATTTTTGGTCAAGCTACCGTAAATGTTATAACTAAACACATATATTAACTAAAATTACCAAAAAATTAACCTTCATGAATTGTGCCAAAGTCACTTAACCTAAAATATTGGCATGATACATATTCTTGCACGAATATTTTCTTTTGAACTTTTTATAAAACCGATGTATGGTTATCTAGTGAAAGTTATAAAAATAGTAAAAAAGAAATTGAAACTGACAACTGAAGAACTTTTCCCTTACTCATTGCCATAAAATCATAGAACCTTGCTTCAAATAGAAGGAATATTATGTCCATCAACATTGAATAAACTAACTCAATCTAACCTGGGAATTATGAGAAACATATCTTTCATTGTTAGTCAAGATACATTAAAAGTATAACTAAACACTAACATATAGTAACTAAAATTACCAAATTATCAACACAACCATTGTTCATTGTCTCAATGTTATAACTTATTTAAAATGGAACCCCCAAATAGTACCTAATAGAACACTAATAGTACCTAAAAGTAACTACATTAATCAGCTACTGTCAATTTGTGCCAATGCCGGCACACCACGTAATGAATTTTTTTGCGGCATTATACACAAGTGACCGTATTAAAAAGAAATACAAAACACGAAATAGATGCAAATGTGTGGTATGAAAATAGAAGGTACTAATAAAATTATGAAGAAATGCTAAAAGCTAACCTATCATACACAACTCCCTATGAATGGATTTAATATCAGTGAAGTCCAAATATAAAAACTGAAGTATATGTAACAGAAATCTCGTAATAAAGAAAAACTCATCAAAATGCATTACTGTAGCAGCTTTTCTCGATCGCCTGGAGTTCTTGCCCACGGGTGTAGGCGGCTGCTGCTGGGCAATGGGCACCATCGCCTCGTGCTCTGGATTGGCGCAATGAGCCGGATAGGCGCTCGGCAGCACCACCTTGCCACACTTGGCGCACTCGAAGAGCACACGCGTGTCCAGCTTCGGAAACAAACCGAAGAGCGGGTGATCGGTTCGAGGTAACAGTCGCGTCGGTTTGTTCTCCTTTGGGCTGCCGCACGACTTTGACGCTGTGAACCAGTCGTTTACACCAAATTACAAATCGACAAAACTCTCATGAAATTTTTAATAAATGCAGATCACTTACACTCCTCGACATCTTTCTCGATAAACTGTATATCGCTCCATGGTCGGCCCGAATATTCAATTAAATTTATCGATGAGGGTAGCACAAAAGTCATCTCTTGCACGAACCAACGGAAACCTGAAAATATTGCGACTAAATTAACATACTCTAGGAAATTAAAAAATAAGACAATAACAATTAGACAAAAACAATAAGAGTACACGTGCTCTCAAGAAAACATTTGCTCAACATCCAACAAAATGAGATCACAATCGAAAAAGCATTCATACCATTCACTCCTGTATTTCAGGCTCGTTTGCAAACAGCTTCGCGAGAGAGAAGAGAGGCAGCTGCTGAACGCACGCAGAGCATTAAAAGCTTGCGGAGCTGGTGAAGAAATCGCCTTGAGCGGACCTTTTGCAACCCGCTCTCGCCGTTGATGCCTGGAGGGAGGCCGCCAGCACGCACGCCTGAAACGCCGTCCACATGCGTCGACCCACGAGCGCGTCGACGAATCGACGAATGTTGAAAAGATTTTCAATGTCCCAGCCACTTTTCTTATACGTATGTGTGCGTCGTGCCGTACGTGCATGCCACCCTCCTACTCTTCCCAGATTTTCTACCAACACCACCCCCGTGCACGACAGAAGAGGGGTACGCATGCGCCCAAGTGCATGTCAATTTTTCGCTCATTTTTGATTCACATCTCTACAGTTACGTGCTAATCTCCTTCATAAATGTTTTCAGCCCTCAAACTAAGCGGACATTAAAGTATTACGTCTGTTAAATCGATCTTTACCAAATAGTAATTCCAAAATTATTACCGTTGTGTCAATGGATTTGAGGTTAAGTTCATTTCTTATATATAGGGTATTATTAATCATAATACTGCAACTGTAAATTTACAACATTAGAGAAAGCCATATATTGGTAGATATACAGTATACGGCCTTCATATATTATTTTAATAGACAATTATGATATATTCAACGAAGATTAAAGGGTAATATTGCTAATACATTTGCATTTCTTACGATATTTGTTGATGTGAATTTAAGACACTCTGTGTAAACAATCAAATCTTCTTCTCGTTGTTCATTGACATTTATTGAATGGACAGCTGGCAACCTTGAGCAAAAGAGCAAAAGTCTGCACTGGTAACTCATTTACGTAATATATGTACTTCGCGTACTATGTATAAGGCACATACTAATATGTATTTAATATGTTATTGTAATATGTATATGGGTAATCTCCATGTTTTTGCTATTTCCGCGACATCTGGTGCGGTCTAGTTCAATTTGTCCATTCGAGTTCATTCCTCGAGTACAAACGATCAAATTCAAATTTTCAAATCTCCACATGTTATATTTGGATAAAATATATTAATTATAAATTGCAGATATGTTTTATCAATTTATTTAAAATAATGAATTAATTACAATAAAATGTTTTATTATAAGTACAAACTATATACAATTATAATATTCAGAATAATATAATCGAATTCGAAAGTTTTGTTATTACCGATGGGCCATGTCTAGGGAATCTCTTCCACCTTTTTCTTCTGATTCAATTTATTTGAGCCAGCCTATTGAAGACATAACGGATGTTCAAGTAGAACATTCTTTTCCTTTTACGCTAACAACTATGAAAATCAGGGCAGATGTCGTTATCAGTTGCGTTACTCCATTTACAATCTACTGAAATTCCACTAAATTTTGGAGCTGAGCTGAGTGTGAGCAAGAAAGTGCTCAAAGAATGCACTTGAAGAATGAACTTGCAGTTCCAAGTTACTTCTGACTTGCACTGCTTAATCTGAAAAACTCTTACTACCACTTTACAGTCTGTCATGATATAGATGCATTTACCCTTGCAGCGTACATAGTTCTATAGCCATGGGGAAATGGGCCTCACTTGCGGCGATGGATTCGTTCCAATTTGGCCTTTTTCGCTGCGTACTATCCTTTACTGGATCTTGAAAGTCCCATTCTTATGGCACTCCTTATAGTTGCGTATAGATGGACGTAAGCCCGTTTTCCTTTTCCGTCTGATGGGAACGATAACTGTTTTCGTCAGGTTAATATTAAACCCTATTGAGATCTTGGTAAAGGCTCCTTCGTTGAGGGAAGATAGTTTCAAATTTCCCGTGAATAAGTTGGCTACGTTTTTCCTTGCATTATTTATGGGACCCGTCGAATTACATATTAATTCTACTTCACTGACGATTAAACAAAGTAGTTTCCTACATCGGTCATGACCGAAAAAAATTATGCCATTGACCTTGTTCAAGAGTAAACTGCAAACTATCAGTAACGTTCCAGTTTTGGGCACTACAATGAAAGTTATGAAGTCTACATTTAAATTATTGTCACATAAAGTAAACTCTTTCTAATATAATGTAATATAATAAACTCTGGACCCTGCTCCCGCAGAGAACACTGTATAATGGTTACACTCGATGTGAAGAACGCCTTCAACTCACTCCCATGGCAGGTAATAATGGACAGGATTGATGCCCTATGTTTGCCAACATATCTCAAGGCGATAATCCAAGCATACCTTAAGGATAGATGCCTGATGATACATGACTTTCAGGACTGGATGAGCGTAAGCAGAGGCGTTTCCCAGGGGGCAATCCTTGGACCGATACTGTGGAACATAGCATACGACCAATTACTATCAACGAGGTTTCCTATGGGTATAAGCATAATTGGGTTTACCGACGATATTGTATTAGTCGGCAGTAACACGAATCGGGCAACTCTGCTTGCACGTCTCGATAGGTCCATTGCATCAGTGAGTATATGGTTGGGACAACATGGGCTCGAACTGGCACCACACAAGACAGAAGCATGTTGGCTATCGACCACGAGGCGAGACCGTACAGGCGACGAATTCCTCAACGTATCCGGGTTTCAAATTACCGTAGGCGGACACCTCACATACTTGCGTTCAATAATGGAGGCCAGTAAGAATTGGAACAAACACATAACCAGTGCTTGCGACAAAGCCAGGAAAGTATGCTCAGCAATCTCGAGACTCCTACCTCAACACAGAGGCGGCAAAGACTCTTCAAGGCGGATCGTGCCTTCAGTCTTCGGTCGTGCCGCTATCAAAGTTGCTTTATACTGCGCCGGTGTGGGCAGATAGGGCGCGGGGCAAAACAATCATGAAGAGAATTCGCCATGTCATGAGAGGATGTACTCTGAGAATATGTAGGGCATATTGTACTGTGTCGACAGAGGTTGCGGAAATTCTATCGTCAACCCCTCCTCCGGACCTGGTAGCGCTAGAACGGCAAAGAAGCTATCGACGACGAATAGGCGAGGAACCTAATGCGCCCCTTGGGATAACGGAGGAATGGTCCGCCAGATGGAGCAACAGCACCAAGTCAGGGTGGCTCAAACGGTGGGTTCTATCACTAACAGCATGGCTAGAGCGTCCGCATGGAGACTGTGACTACCATCTTACCCAGTTTCTTACTGGCCGTGGCCAATTTGCGCCGTACCTCCATAGATTTGACAAGAAGGGTAGTAGTATATGCAGCCACTGCCCACTGGGCGTAGCAGATACCCTAGGCCACACCCTTGAAATCTGCCCAGCATGGACGAAAGAACGGATGGAACTCCTGGCGGTGACCCGATATACGAGCAGTACACCTGGGCAACTTGGGCAACGTCGTGAGGTAAAAGCGTAAAGTCGAAGAACACACATAGAGGGTTCTAGACCGTTGCACTGACGAAATGCATAACCCGCGATACCGGTGCAGCGTCTGATTTAAGAGGGTGCGCACCACATTACTATTATATTTAATAGTAGCCACTCCTCTCATAGGGCCACTTGTTCTCTTAGAAAAAAAAACGATAAGAAAAAATAGGTTTCAAATGTATTTATCGGAATTTCCTGATCTCTTCGGTGCCATCCGCAACTTCCACAGCTTTGCCTAATTTACTGTCAAAATAATCGATCGCAATACTGTCAGATAGAGTGTTTATTGAAATATTATGGAAATATCCAAAACAACATAAAATATAAATATACAACATATTTTACAAAAAGCAAACACTTATTATCAACAATACCTTAAATAAAAGTAACTGGATCTTTTAATCAATTACTTAAATCTATATTATTTAATAATATCGCACATCAGCCAATGTGACCCCCAGTATAAACCAAAGTATCGAGTATTCTTATTTCTGTCTTACATGTGTAAAGTGTATAAATACCACAAGCGGTCTACTCAATGCTTTTGAATTTTCGCGAAACACTAGCGACCTCTGGTACTGCCTCCAATTTTGTTTGCTCAATCGGGTGCCTACGTCGCTCGCCGAGCATACACGACGAAATTCAAACTTAATATATCTTGCAGGTAAATTATTCATGCATACAATTGGTAAACATATACGAACTAGGAAAAGTTATTTAATATAATAAATTAATTAAAATAAAATCATATCGAATACGTAGTCTTCTTCCGATACATGTCGTACCACATACTTATCAAGCGAACTCGTCTTCGTGACGATGAATCGTAAGGAACGCAAAAGCCCTCGTTAGGCATTAGCTCGGAACGTTTGGTGACATCTTCGTGAATATCAGGAATTCAATTATTTGTTAATAACAGTAATGTTTGCTCCGTTGTTCCCTTTTCCGATATTCCAGTCCAGTTGTAACCTTAAAATAGGCTCATTCACAATTAGTTAGTTTTAAAAGGTAGTCAAGTAGTCCATTATAGCTGCTGTATTCAGTGATACATGAATTTTCGCAAAGAAAGATTGTCCCGATGCATTTGATGATTTCTCTAAATCACTATAGTATACTCGACATTTTGAGCAAGAACACGATACATTGCATTACACTGTTGTAATTGTTGACGATGCGTAGCATAAGCTGGACAAACGGTAAACTCAATGTTTTGAAACACTAGCGACCTCTGGTGCAGCCTCCAGTTTTGTTTGCTCCTCCCATTCTAATGGGATTTAAATTTCACTCTAGTGAAACCAGTGTGGTTAATACTGTCTTTAACCAAGGTCACCTTTAAAATGACAGCCTAACCAATAAATGCTCGTCTCACCGGTGCGCTTTGTCGTCGGCCTGTTATCAGCGGTTACGGTGTTGGTTTCACAATTAAAGGGCACGCAAACTGGTTACAACAAGTTCGTCGGCCGCTATTTTGTCGTCAGTAAATGTTGCCAGGTCGTGGGTGCAACACGCGTGCAACTCGAGCATGGGCTAGACTCTGTCATGGATTTGCCAACGTACGCCACGCGAAACGCACGCAAAGTGAAGAAAGCGATCGAGGACAACATCAAAGTCACGAACTTCACTGATAACAAATCGAATCATTACGATCTCCGCAAAGGGAAGACCCTCTTCATTCGGCCGTCATCAAAATTGGTATGTTTTCAATCATGAATTTATAATTGTAATTGCTTAGTATTTAGGCAAAGGTGTTAATTAGTTGATGTTTGCTCAGGCTGAAGAACATAACAACCCGATGAAATGTCCTCCTTTGTTGCACAAGACCAAAGATCACATTTTTAAGCTGAATAGTAAGAATAATAATCATCTGCGAGGTGCAACTGGTGCTGGAGCACAACCATTGGGGAAGAAAGGTTACTTAAGTCCCAAATACAACAAGAATTTACGTACCAAATATATCACTCAGCTGTTCTCCGAAAAGGAGAAGATCGGCGAGGGGTCATTCGGTGCTGTGTATTCTTGTTATTCGTACGAAGACGAAAAGTCTTACGCAATTAAGATCATACCAAAGAGGTACAAAAAGTATGAGATTCAGAATTTGGACGCTGTGGATGGATTGCCGTACTGTATTCAGTATTTTAATGCCTGGGAGGAGGATGCATTAGTGTACATTCAGATGGAATTGGGTGTGATGAGTCTTTCGGATTATGCCCAGAAGAACCACCAAATCTGCGAGGAGGAATGTTGGAATATTCTACATGATATCACCAATGCCCTAATGTGCCTGCATGACCATAATTTCGTTCATATGGATATCAAGCCCGAAAATATTGTGATCACACCTGAGGGGAAGTATAAGCTGTGCGACTTTGGCCTTCTGTATAAAATTAACCAAAAGGTATGTTCATTATTTTCTAGGTTTTGGTGTGGTTGCATAATCAAGTCTGTTCGTTCTTTCATTTGCATTTAATTGTTTTTGTGGGATGTAGGGTCAAGGTTATAGGGGTTCCGGTTTCGGAGTTTAATGAATATTTAATTTCTTAAAAGCATATGGACACTAAACCTCGGAAATGTAATGCATGGAGTTAAATGTAGATTTGCACGTGCGCGTCGGTTCGAAATTACAATATATAAAAATGGGAAATTTTGTCCTATATCTATGCGAACTGTATAACTCCTTCTTTATGGTAATCACATTAGAATAAACCGCTCAATGTCTCCACGGGGAAGTCCAATTCCCGGGGAAGTAGCTTTGAATCAGGACATATTTCGGCTAAATTGCTGGTTTCATAGATTAGATGGGCGAGCCTCGCACGGTGGTTCATTTTACAAAAAGGGGGATATAATCCTTTATTTTGGTCATAGAGCGTTCAAATTTTCAGAATTCACTCGTGGCATTATTTTATTGCATTATGCATATGCCTTGGTCATGCCATCATGAGCATGGAGTTGCATCTCTCATTTTTCCCTCTGAATATAATTTTCTTGTTTTCTTTTTCTAATGCCTTTCTCACTTTGAAAACATTGGAACGGGTTATGCTATACATTGCAGAATAGGAATAACTTTATTTTGTTTATTGTCCTATTTGACATTTGGACCAATTTCAGAAACCTCCGGGACTTAATTTTTTAAATCGTTTTTCACGTTGCTACATGTCATATTATAGAAAAACAATGTAAAAATCCTTATTACTTGCGAAATGCAGAATACTGCAGGGTGAGTGGCATCTTATTTTATAAAGTACATCTCACAGTATAATGATGCCACTTTCTAAGTCCAGTGGAACATATTTTTTCATGTTTTTCTTTGTTGTATTTTACCCGAATTACGCCTATTTCGGATGTTGACAGAACATTGCATGTGGAGGCTGATTTTTTATTGGTTTGATCTTTCTGGTTGTTTCTGCAATACTAACACTTTCGGAATCTTCTGGAACATTTGATAATTTTAGATTTTATTTGCTTTGTATCAAAATCGGTATTAGTAAATGCATGACGATGTAATGGCATCGAAACAATATCTACGTTGGAAACAATGGTTACTTTGTATTTGACTACTGATTTTCTAAAGCTTCTGTGTATGTATTACAGCGAACAATACCATCATGTGAAGGCGACGCCAAGTATATTGCATCGGAAATATTGCAAGGGGTCGTCACGCCAGCTGGTGATATATTCGCTTTAGGTATTTCTATCCTGGAGATCGCAATGGATCTCTTGCTGCCAATGCACGGCGAATTATGGCATGATATGAGAAACTGCGACTGGCGAACGCTGCCCAAAGGCGAGAAGCGACGTATCTCTATCGAATTGGAGCAGTTGTTGAATTGGATGATGAGCACGTCACCTGATCAACGACCCTCGGCGTTACAACTGCTTGGATCTCCGTCGATACGAATGCGTTCGAGGTCGAAGAAGTCGAGGTTTAATTACTTTGTAAGTTTTTTTTAATCTTCACTCATTTGAGGTACTTTATGGTTATTTTATGCAAGGCCCCATTCGAAACGTTAGCATTTGCACGTCATACCTTTATAATTATTTCAAATAATTTAAAACAATTTAAATGATTTTATTAGAATTCCTCTTCACAACCCAAAGACGGAATGCGAGAAATCGATTGCAGCAAACGACTGTATTTCCATTTATCGTGACATCAATTGCTAAACTATTCAAAAATATTCTCTGAAATGTTCGATATCTACAGTATTTACGAAGATATAGATCATAAAGCGGAGTTGTGAATATACAGTAATCTTATGTTTCAGCTTTAAACGCGTTTTTCCCTTTCGTAGATTTTGGGCACACATTTAAATTTAAAACTGTATAAAAAC
Organism: Mimaenictus wilsoni; assembly: GCA_027575185.1. Taxonomy (NCBI): domain Eukaryota; kingdom Metazoa; phylum Arthropoda; class Insecta; order Coleoptera; family Staphylinidae; genus Mimaenictus; species Mimaenictus wilsoni. The sequence continues at coordinate 3,187,688 of JAODAC010000004.1, read as the reverse complement.
TCGCCATTGAAACTGTCATATTCAAGCTAGTTGTATAAACATTACTAGAAAGTTTTTATAATTGTTGGAGTCTACTGTGGGGTTTTGGTAACATATGTTAAAATTAATACTGGAGATAATCACTTTATCGATGTTGCACAATTTTGGTTTATTTAATACAATGCGCATTCCGCCGCAAGGCATCATCAGGTACTAGTCGGAGGGGCGAAGATAGAAGTAGGTCTTGTTTGTCATTAAGGACCGTGTCTGTTAATCTGTCCGTGTAATTAATCTTCTACCTTCATCAAAACTGGTTTTGTTCGATGTTAAAAATCTTTTTCCCTCAATCCAAGTATATAAAGTCATTGATATCATTGCCAATCAAATCGATGTCACAAATATTAACAACGCCCATGCATTTAAAGAGATTATAAATATTTGTACAGAGTTTAATTACTTTAAATTTAACAGCACTACATACATTCAACTTTCGGTATTACCCATGGGCTCACCTCTTTCACCACTTTTCGCCGAGATATGCATGGATACTTTTGAACATGAATTGCTTTCGTCTAGTCATCCACTCATTAAAAACATTACAAAATGGTATAGATACGTCGATGACGTATTTTGCATTTAGTCTGGTACTAACAGACAATTGGATCAATTCACCAACCTCCTAAATTCACGCGATGCCAATTTAAAAGTCACCACCGAAAAAGAAGTTAATAATTCCATTCACTTCTTAGATTTAACAAACGAAAATGCTACTGATCAGTTAGAATTTTCAAAACTCGCTTCAATTAATTGCCTAATTCATCTGTTAATATCTACGCCGCTTTCCGAAATTTCAAAATAGAGTTAAACATTATACAAACTATAGCCCATAAGAACGGATATAAAGAAAAAACTAAAACTTAAAACAATGAACTCATTTTTCCTGGCCACCCAAGAACAAATACCCAAAATATACGTAAAAGTGCCATTTTTAGGTCGTTTATCTTACAAAACTAGACACAAACAACTAAATTTCTCTGCTGCAGTTTATAATCTAAACGCACTTAGATCTCTTACTAACAACAAATTAAAACTACCCACTGATCGTTTTCTTAATTCCGGAGTCTATCAAGTGCTGATTGTGATAATTTATATAGAGGCCAAACGGGCCGTGATTTTAATACACGGTTCTGAGAGCATTTAACCGTTTAACTAACAACGCGGGGAATCCCCAAAGTTCCTCGCTCACAGATCACCTCATAACAGCCGGCCACACATGCACAATTCAAAACCTAAAAATCCTACATATGGCCCGCAAAGGACACAAGCTCAACACATTGGAAGAGATTTATATTAGACGGGCAATAAATGAAAATTCAGATAAATGAAAATTCAGACACGGTCCTTAATGACAAACTAGACCTACTTCTATTTCACCCCTCACAATACGAGCAATATTGTACTTACCTAAGAATTTTTTTTATAAATAAGCGATTGAAGTTTGTACCTGACTACGCCTCGCGGCGAAATGCGCATTGTACCAAATAAACCAAACTTGTAAAATATCGATAAAGTGTTTACCTCCAGTGTTAATAGAAAGTTTTTGGTTTTGATATATTTCACCGAATATTTGCCAAAAGTTCAGAAGTCGTATGGAAATGCTGATGTAAGTGAAGTTTATTTTTGTTGTGTAAAAAAGATATCGTACAAAAAGTCTTTTCGGAGCCGAATTCATTTGAGCACAAGAAACCACTTTATATTTGCAGGGCTATGAATTCAAAATATCCCAAATTTGGAAAATTTCGACAACTTGACTAATAAAATAATATTCTCCACTTTTAGAATGATTGGTATCAAAAGTATCTAATGCAGATGGAAGGTGAAACGGTAGCGAAAATCGTGGTGAATCACGATAATACGCTAGATAGCTCCGTGGAATTTGACAGCGTCGAAAACGACAACATCAAAACACCACCGCGGAGGATCTCATCAATCTTGATCTGTCAGCGGCTAAAATAGTTGCCACATGCAAACCTGGCAGCTTTACGAAACAAACAGGGTTAGAAACGGTTTAGAAAAGTGAGAAAATGGTTTAAGTTTAGATAGGATATGCACAAGTTTCGCAAAAGTAATAACAGAGAGGAGAGTATATACTAACAACAGTTCAAAACTTGCGGGTCAGAAAGATAGATCCGCCCTAAATTCAGTCGCACGGTGTGATAATTTTTGATATATGTTTTTGTATATTGTATTAGTCATTTTTAGATGTTTTTTCTTAGTCATTATTTAGGCAGTTACACATTCCAATTGCAGTATTATTGCATTTGCATTACTAGGTTCATTCATTTCAAGAGCTCACACCGCCGAAGTTGAAGCAAGATGACACCTGGAGTTGTATTTGTGAATAATTATTTCTTGAACAAAAACAATTATTGTTGACTAATTATATTCGCATGGAATGTGAACTGATTGGGGTGTTGCAAAGACAGTTTAGATAGGATTAATGTTTAGCTTTTTCTTATGTATTGTATAATATTGTCTCTTGTTTCGAATTATAGCTACTTGTTGTCTGTGTTTGTTGAACTTTTCAATGGATTTATGTCATTTTTTAGTCCTCACTAATTTCTGGTGTATTATTGCTTAATTAATTACTCTTAATGTAATGTAGCTAACTGAAGATAATGGCGATTGTGATTTGATTGTGGCCTTAATGAAGCTAGATTGTTGAAGGATTGTGTTTGGTGATGATTTGGTGTTGCCTTGAGAAAATAGCGAATTTTTATACTATTTTTCAATAAAGAGAATTTTCTATCAAATATTTCTGCTATGCATTTTGATTTTCTCATATTCGGTATTTTGTACGAATTTGTAACGTTTTGGGTATGGTATGCTCTTTGGTGGCCATGGGTGTCCCTAGCCTCCCAGCCAATCACCATCGAATGTGCTATCAGGAATATCCTGAGAATGGGTATTACAAAAGTCACCGCAAAACACCGTTGTACTTGAAGCCACCTTGATTTGCAAACTACGTGGCGTGCCTCTCATCGGAGCTGCGGACTAGTCACAGGAGAGACGCGTCAATTTACCGGGTCCTTTTGGAACATTAGTGAACACGTATAATTTGACATTACATTATCAGAACAAAAACTTGGGGGATCGCTAAAACGGACTATTCGCTCTTGACCTGCAGCGATTAAAGCCAGCCCAACTAACGCTACTGATGGAGACAGGATAACCTGGTCAACGCCAAATGTGATCTGGTATTCAGACCCTAGTGGTACGAAAAAGCACTTGAAATTATGCATCTGATTGAGAGCGATATTAAGCAATTCATTAGCCTCATAACATTTCACGCAGAAGTGCTCTATCGCCTTCGCAAATTGATTTACAGAGTAGCTTTCATCAATTGGGTGTGTTTAAATTATATTATCTACCAAATTACCAATTTTGGTGTTAAGGGTTGTAATACAAAATTATCTAACTTCATACATTCTATGACTGTTTTACCATGCGATCCTAGTGTTTTCTCATCATAAACTCTTATGTAGAGAGGACAGTTTTGCTGTTCTGGGATTTTAATGTATGAACATTTGTTCCATTTACAAATTGGTGAAATAAAATCATGCTAACAGCATATATGTTCTTCTTTCGCAACTTAAGGCGTTGTTCTCACTTGTGCTTTACCACGCTATACGCCGTTGGCGTTGTTGTAATTAGTGTTCCTAGTCGAAAGTATTGTGAGCTGGTTGTTATCGATGTTAAGGTACTGACAACGCGTTTTTAATATCACAAGTCCGTTTTATTTATAAACACAAGTTATTTTTTCCTGTGCGCCCGGCAGGTGTGACATACCGCATGTAATAAAGTATATGTTTTGTAACTGCACAGAAAAGTACGTTCGTAATTCCAACTCCTGAACAACATTCTTCTACAAAACTTTGAGTACATGTAGTACATATTTAGAAACAATTTGTGTTAACGGAATTTTGCGTCGTTTTGGTCCGTTTGCTCATAAAAACATTTCAAAGTTTTGTATATATTGCTTGAACAGCAAAATTAAACCAATATATATCAAATTTTATATTTTTTGCTTTGCTGGGTCTTACCTTCATCGGTGCGGTCTCAAATTTTATAAAAAGCCCATGTGATTGTATTAAATAAGCCAACCGCTTATCACTTTGTGCCTAATTAATAATTTTACAATTGCATTAAAAAAAGTTGTGTAAATGCGTAAGCATCTTTAGGAAAGGTTTACTGAGTTCTACAGCCGAATAACAAATAACATTCGAGCTGTTTTCATAAACCTCCCTCGGGCTCATATAAGTGTTTTAAATTATACAACTATGGATATGGTGTGGTGCCTCGCATAACTGTAGTCTCATTACTTATTTTAATCTAAAAATAAGACATAAATAGCATGCTTAAAAACTAAGAAAAACTTTATTTCAATTTTATTTCATACATAGTTTAAGAAAGTTGGGGTAGTTGCTCAGCGAACGCGCAGCTTAAACAGTAGATGCTAACCCCCATTGGCTGCAGGGTTCAAAAAGTCCCTAACACATAGGCAAGTGGTATAATCAACGGCTGCAATTCAGAAGGTCCCGGGATTGAACACTTTCTTCTAAACAATAGTAATTTGTTTTTAATATGACTAATTTCACCGAAAAGGAATTTACAACTACTCTTATACGAACCCACTCGAATCGTCGAATGTTCACATTTAAACCCTTAGTATTAATTATTATGAAAAAATTGAAAGAGTGTTTGTTTTTAAGTATCTGGGGTTTATGTTTCCTTATAACGGGAAGTGGATGGAACATATCAGATGGGTACAAAGGAGAGCCAGGTATCCATTGGGATGAGCGAAGAGTAAATGGCTGAAAGTATGGGGGTATAAATGGGACATCGTTTTAAGACTGTGGAATGCATGTGTGATACCGATTGTAATGCACGGTGTAGAAGTTTGGGGTTTACGCGAATGGGATATATTGGAGCAGGTACAAACGTGGGTTATTAAAGATCTAATGCGATTGGAAAAGTCCACGCCACCATATATAGCCCTCCAAGAAGCAGGGAAAATATCGATAAAATGGGAGAGTGCATGGAGAATTGCGAGTTATGAGAAATATTTGTGTACGACTGGTTAATAATGTGTGGGAATGGTGTGCAAGGAAATCTGAGGGTGAATGAATGAAAGTGAGGAAGAAATCATATGAAAGTATTATAGTTTATAGTATAGAAAGTTTGAAGCTTATTACAGGTATCATTTCTGTGCCTGGTGCACTGTGTATGCGTAGTTTCGTGATTTCTTGAAGTGAACTTAAAAACAAGTTTCTTCTTCTACTGCCAACAGTCAACTGAAATTGTGGACGGACTTCGTCATCTAATTTCATAAACACCCATAATTGTAAGAAAACATTCACCCGATGATTGTGGGTTGGGTGAAGCTCTGGTTTTGCTTTTTCTCAACTCGAGGAGCTTTCTGATGATCTCCTATATAATTAGCACAGAAGTTACACAAAATTTTATCAATGTTTTACAAATTAGTTTATTTTTGGTTTAGTTTTAGTTTATTTCTAGCGCGTTGAGTTTGTGGCCTTTGGTGGCC
>JAODAC010000004.1:3167178-3182004 GCA_027575185.1 Mimaenictus wilsoni | reverse complement strand
TACAAAAAGCAGAAATTGATAAATTTAGTGGGAGCCACACATAAATAGAAGAAGAGCCGCACTTGCCCACCCCTGATGATGCATTGTCTAGATATCGTCCTCATTGTTTGCGATTAAGACTGCGTCACCCGCATAGCAAACTGATTTCATTTGGTTGTTGGATATTTTGTAGCCCACCCACGTTTTGTTCTTCACAATTATCGCATCCATAAAACCAAATAGTAAAAGACTTACTGAATCTCTCTGTCTGATGCCTGTCCCTAGATTTATTGCTAAATGTCTGATTTATTTTAGTAATGAGCCAATGCCCAGTGTTAAAACAGTGTTAAATTATTTCCTGCAACAGTCTGCAGATTTAACAAAAATATCAAAAAGTTTCTTAGCACGTCTAGTCCTTGGAATGCTCTTAATTCTGGGAATGTTATATGGATCACTATACACATCTGGAATTGCAGGGAAACTAATTGCACCAACGTTTGTTGCCAAAATTCATAATATTATCAGAATATTAATAATTATAATTTTATAGTTATGGGAAACTCTTGAAAACTGTCGATGATTTGGCTAACTCGGAATTGTTCACTGATGCAATTCATAATGACGAATTTGCTATTATTAACCAGAGCGCGATGACAGTGAGAATAATTTCTACTTACTATTAATTATAACAGTTTTCTTCTTCAAATGCAATTTGGCACAGAAAAAGAAACACTTTTAAAACACTTGTGGCTCTTCCCGCCACACTTTGGCATGCTGTGGATTTAGCATTTGTGTTTCTTCAACTACTTTTCTATACCTCTATTCCCACATCTGTTTCTCCAAAATTCCCACTAACCAAATGTTCGTCCTAAGCCAACCCAAACTAACCGTTGCGCATGCACTTCTTTCGCCCGCCAATTTCTTCTACCTGAACCGACCTTTTCTACACACGGGACTGCACTGTGTTTTCGTTTCTAAGTCTCGGGACCGACTCTACCCCGAAACCCCGAAACCTTTATTGCCACTCTTCACTTTTCAAATACGATTGACCGCACCTTCATTGTTAAGTTAATCGTTTACAACACCGAAAAAATAATTTATGCACAGGGTGTTGCAAACCCGGTTTTTCTACTTGGCCGCGCTATTAAATGAAAGAGACTGTCCGTCGCTCTCACTTTCACAACCACCCGGCATTGGACAGTTCGTCCCTTCGTCTGAGCTTGGCACGTCAGCGCGTCGCTATATACCTATCTACTTTTTATACATAAGATATGATAAAGAAACCCCGAAGGCGTCGGCGACGCGCATTGCCAGCTGCCACGCGCTAGGGACGCGCTAACGTGACAAGCTCAGCTCGGACGAAGGGACGAACTGTCCAATGCCGGCTGGTTGTGAAAGTGAGAGCGACGGACAGTCTCTCTCATTTAATACCGTGGTCAGTTTCTGGAAACATTCAGTCCCCTTTATTGCACACTTCAAACCCCGAAATGTTTGTTTACGACGTGTGATTATGGGATTTATGACTTAAGTTACTTTCGGGAATATTACCTGCTCCCCTCGGGACCATCTAGGGACTTAGTATTCTGCTGTCGTACCGACAACATCTCTTCCGCGACCTCGCGATTTTTACTGTATTCTTTGTTGTGTGTATGTAAACTTTTCGTATCGATCTTGTAATACCCTGTGTACATAATCAACACAATACTCAAATACTCATAATCAACCGGCACCCATCATCTCCACACACTGTTTTACATATTTTGTAAAACAGTGTTTTAAAAGTGTTCCTTTTTCTGTACCAAATTATTCAACATGTTTTATCAACAACCGACAGTCGTCTCCGTTAATTCTTCAAATGTGTTGTAGGATCGGGATAAGAAGATATTTTCTCCACAACGTCTCGATTATAGATTTCAAAAAAATCTGGAAGTTGCATTAATTGGCACTACGACAGAATACAAAGGTTTGGAAAATATAATAATGGTTTTCTTGTTGAATAAATATAAAGTATTTTAGTATTTTTTTGGTTTCTTGACGATTATGCACCTCTTCAAGATTCGCTTCATCGAGTGTATACAAACTTTGAAATAATTCCAAGCCACTCTGTCAACATTCATTTAATTTCGAAGTTAAATTCATTTATATTATGGTGTAAGCAATCCGGGTTGCCTCAAAGATGGGAATGGGAAAGCTTTCGTATTTTATACCAGAAGGTTCCTTTAAATGAGCTTCATACATTCAGAATGGAATTCAACACGGAGGAAGTACCTTTGGCATTTGAAAACGTCCGCGCGCAATTTATGGTTTTTGCGGTTGGTATTGCACTTAGTTGTATTTGTTTTATTTATGAATCTATTTATTCCATTGGGCCACAGACTTTTAGTCTTATTTAAAGAATTCCTAAGGATTTATGGTCAATTCTTTATTATCTATTTATATTTATTGAAGCGCAGCACCCCGGTATAAGCACTGCTATATTCTCTTGTTCGTTTTTACACGATAGACACTCGCGATACTCGCTGGAAATGGCGTAACTTAGGTGGAATAAAAACACACTCGAACCTTTAAAACGTATATTACAGCACGACCTTTCGCTTCAACCACCAACACGAGAGAGGGCTTCTCCCGCGCGTCATACCATCAAGCTCGCCCACAAGCTCCCCCTGCCTTCGTACCCAAAACCACCCGCATAACTCGTCCGCAACCAACATTACATCTTTTACAATATTTCCCTCCAAACATTTATGAAATATTGGTAACATAAGATATAATCTTGCTAGCCTAAAATAAAATATTATAATACTCACTTCCAATCAATTTGTTGCTTATAATTTCAACTGTACTGTAGGACATTCTAACGACTATCAATCGTATGATCAACCATTGTTTTCAATTGTCTCCATTGGTCCTCGACACTGGTTAGAAACGGATTTTATTTTATCTCCAAAGCACTAGAATGGAACAGAGTATAGACTCTAAACCTCTAAGCAGGAATAATTATCAGAAGCATTATTGTTAGTTAGGACCATTCTACCTTTTATTTCATCTGTACTGCACGATATTCTAACGACCATCCGTCGTATGATTAACCATCGTTTTCAATCATTTCCATTAGTCCTCGACAGTGGTTAAAAACTAATTTTATTTTGTCCCGAAAGTACTATAATGGAACAGAGTGTAGAGTCTACAACTCTAAGCGGGAATATTCATCAGAAACATTATAGTTAGTTAGAATAACAATATTGAGCAGCCAACACTGTCTGTACACCTCTTCCATCCTAGACCTTCGTTCCTCTCTCTGTTCCGATTCACATTTTACTCAGGTCATTATTTTCCCCCAACTGTTCTGTCTATTTCGACAGTCCATGTAAACCGGTCTCTTTCATACTATATATTATTTCAACTATACTGCACGATATGTACTGCACGTCTCCGGCGGCCAACACGACTCAGGCAATTTCCTACCTAGTTTCCGCAAGCAGATCCATGAGTAGATGCAGAACATGATTGGTTGTGATGTAACCAACAGCGATGTAACTAACAAATATATCTTCCACATTCACCTGAAGTGCACCACAGTGCTTAGTTGAATTTTCCATTCTTTTCAGTTTTTCATTCATACGTATCCCGAAAAATATTAATAAAGGTGCAAAGAGACGAAAATATGTATATTGTTATATACTGTGTATTTTATTTTTAAATAAAACTTTAACAGGATTCATGTGTTTTTTGTTTGAACATTTTTTTAACCAGTTTCAATATTGAAAAATAAGAATCAAATGAATAGTAGGACTGTGAAGGGGAGATTCAAGCGTCCTCATCTGGGAGGCGGGCTTGTGAGGGAACACGAGTTAATTACATTCGATTCTATAAAAATGAGCTACCATTTATAGTTCAGATATTTGCCGAAACTACTTGCGAGGGTAGCACGGCAAGAGGGTTATAATCAGTGATCATTTCCCAGTATCATCATTGTACTATAATAGTGTGGTCTAGTCAAAAACCCACTGATAGCTGACTTAAGTCAGATAAGTCCATGTTTTTGACAATTCTGAAGGATTAGAACATTTAAGAGTATTATATTGCGCCATCTATGAACAAAATACAATTCGAATTCGGAGTTTAGTAAACTCCGAACTTTTATTACAGGTTCTAATCTTCAGGGCGCATAGTGGCCAAAAACTACCATTTTTGCGTGCTCATTTTGCAATTTTTGAGGAATAATTTTACTCAAGATATTTATTACTAAATATGAAGCTATGAATGTAAACCAAACATCAAAAAGATCCCCAATTCTTGATCTTCTCATGGTATCAAACTTACTTCAATACCTTTACGATAAAACTCCTTTTTACTGCTGGTAAAATGAGCCGTTTTATAAAAATTTGAATCTGAACTTCAATTAGGGTTATTGACCAACTTTGAAATAATTCTTAACCTCTCTGAGAACACTTAATTTCGAAATTTAATACTTTTGTGCTATGGTGCAAGAAAACAGGATTTAGTACCATTGAGTTTTGAAAATGTGCGTTCTCCGTTTACTGTACTGATTCCTGGTCTAATTATTATGGGCAATAGCAACTTCCGTATGAACATGTTCTTCTTTAATACTTATGTACTTTTAGTTCTATGCTGTTTAAAGAAGAATTTTGCATTTTTAAAATTTGTATTTGATTTCATTAAAAAGGAGCCATCAATATATAGTTCAGATATTTGCCGAAACTACTTGCGAGGGTAGTACGACAAGAGGGTTATAATCAGTGATCATTTCCCAGTATCATCATTGTACTATAATAGTGTGGTCTAGTCAAAAACCCACTGATAGCTAACTAAAGTAGATAAACCTCGAATTTTTTACAATTCTATAAGATTACATCACTAAAGAAAGTTATGTATAGCCATCTTTGAAGCAAAATATTGCCCGATTAATGTCGAATTTTCTTTCTCATATGTTTATAGGTTTCTATAAACATGTATTAACATTGACGTTACATTATCCTAGAAATCTGTCGTAGAACTTGCAAACATTCTTCATAGTTTACATAACGAATAGATGGCACCAGTAGGTCTAAGCTTAAGTTATTTCTACCTTTCAGGCCTTCATCACTGATACATCAAGTACAAAATAAATAATTAATTATTCTCAATATTCTGATTTTCATATGATGTAATTTTGGCTATTCTCCCGAATAATCGAAATAGTTTTCACGTTGACTTGAAATTAGTATAGAAAACAATTCAGGTCTTTAACCTGAAATATTCTTAGTTCAGCCTCTGTCATAAAGATGGCGCCAACAGTTCCGTAACTGACATTTCCTCCTTGTGAGAATTTAAACCATGATACTTTGGAAATTTACAAATACTTTAAACATTTTGAAGATGAACAAACAATCATGTTGGCTTTCAATGTACATATTGAAATATGTTCCAAATATTCTAAGATATTGAACATGATCATTAAGAAATTGTAAGTGACAAAAATGTCAGTTATTAAATTGACAGTTACTGACTACACCTCCTGAAGTGTTGTAGCCTGTACAGAATTCTAGAACTCACAGTTAGAAATCTCTGAAAATGTTTACAGACTTTGATGATACAAATTAAATAAATTTCAAGCGACAACCATCAGCCTCTTTAGCTCAGTGGTAGAGCACTGGTCTCGTAAACCAGGGGTCGTGAGTTCAAACCTCACAGGAGGCATCCCAGATTTTTAAGTTATGTAAATATTCAAAGCAATTGCTACTGGGTTATAAAGGTACTCGGCGCCAATAAAAAAATGCCGGATAAAAGGTTCTAACGCAATGTGCGAGCTATCATTTTGAACATGTAGGAACTGTTAATCTGAATAGATTTGTGGGGTTGTTGTGCCACAATAAAAGAGATAACGTGGATGAATGGCGAACTTTGGTGACGGACTGATGATTGTGGGGAATTGGTCGCCTATTTATACCCCCAGGAGGGTATCACAGATTGAGGAGATGACGCGACTTTGTTCGTCACAGCGAGAACGTAACTCTCGCGTTTCCGCATGCCAGCATTCGGGATGTTTATGTCTGGATGATTATGATTTCGACGGATGTTGATATTTGTTTGTTCTTCGTGCGGGAACCGGGCTTAGTGACCGCCACAGATTACTATAGTTGAACTCTCCGTTTGTCTTCACATCCCTTTCTACCTTTAAATTCTGCCAGTATTCTTCGACTCAGTGGGTCTTCGTTGCGTAGTTGGAAACACACCGTACATGACAGTGCAGGTTCAAGTCCTGTCGGAGGAGGCATTCATCATTTTCTCTTTCTAAATATTGCAATTTGCTATTAACATCATGTTAATATGTTAAAGGCAGATTCCCTGCAGTCATACTTCATGGCAATATGATGGTAGTAGTGCGTTCGAGAATGTAAACATCTCTTTCCAGCTTTAGATTTCATAATTATTTACTAAATACGTAATCTTATCGCATTCGCGACAATAATAATGATAAGACAAAGTAACATCATAAAAATAAATTGGAGGCAAATTACATATTTTTTGAGGATAGAAGATTGTTATCCGCTGTTAGAGCAGGGATATCAGCACGATATGTGTGAATCGTGTGCATCGTTGGAAATCAGCGGCGGAAATCAAACGTAGAATGTAAAGTGTCGATGTGAAACTTGGCCTAATGCGCAAACAATGGCAAACATACTCGCCATGAATTCTCTTCCATGCGAAGAAAATGACTTTTTCATTTCATCCGCACGCGCACACCGAACGCGCGCGCATGTGTCCGATGCTCTCTCGCAGGGCTCTCCTCTCTCCCTTGCAGGGCGGTGTTGTTCAACAACGTCGAACAAAATGGCATTCTCGTTTGGTGCCGGCTTTCCGAAGAGAGGCCAGCCCTGCCTGTAACGACTCTCTAGTTTGAGACCACAGCATGTGTTGTGGTACAAATGTTATCATACCCAGATACCCGTTGAATACTATTTAATGAAGATTTAACACGACCCCCTAGTGTTACCTTTACCGCATGTACTTTGCAACGAACGCCAAGCCATGCTTAGGCGACACATGCGCAACTTGAAGGCATATGTTTTTTTGTTGTTTTTGAAATGTTAGACAATTAGAGTTAATTCGATTTAAGGATAATAAAATTCAGTTATTAAAGAGGTAGGTAATTTCTTATAAGGTACAGTGAATTCTTGAAGAGTTGCTTGTACGAAGTCCTAGAATTCTCAGTTAGAGATCTCGGAGACAAGTTTTCAGATTTTGGGGAAATAAATGTAAGACATTTGAATTGATGTTTTTTAAATAAATTAAATGTTAGAGTCCGGAAGAAGTGTCAGCCTCTTTAGCTCAGTGGTAGAGCACTGGTCTCGTAAACCAGGGGTCGTGAGTTCAAACCTCACAGGAGGCATCTGGGGTTTTTACTGTTTGTATTCTAATTAATAAAATTCATCTGATTATTATAAAACTCTGTGGTTATTACTTGGCATTGAATATATATTTTGTACCTTCCACGTGTTTCGATTATTCTCTATCTTTGCCACCTCTTCTTGATCACTTCTTTTCTCCTGATCATTCTAACAACTGTCTCTTACTCTCTTAGATCTGTCCCTGGGTTGCTCTTAGACTAGCAAATATAAAGATGAACGGGGGATCTTTATATTTGCGAGTCTGCTGCATTGCAAATATTATACTTTCCACTGTTTCGTCAAATTATTATTTAGACTATTGCTCCGCTATTATACTTCGCCACTTGTATTTCAGTCCGGGCAGCATCGGAACTGCAGTTGAGGGAGGCTCGACTGGGGATGCTTACGAGGCGGGAGAGTGTACAGGAATGAAGAGTGAAGGTGTATTTATTGTATTTATTGTGCCATATTTATTATTTTGTTAAGTTTGTCAAATAGTTGTAGAGAGACGGAAGAAGGAAAGTGGATAAGCTAAGATGATATGCCAATAAAGGTTGATTTATATATATACTTTCCACTGCAGCGGTGAATTTTTACATCATTTTATGTGTTTAACGTCAGAACACCATAGACTTTCATTAAATATTTCATACACCATACCATAGTCGTATAATGTGTTGGCTATTATCTATAGATTACATTTTTTTATAACTTACATCTTGAATAAAATGTATCTGGATTATGTAAAAAAAATGTATCACATATCAGATTATGTTTTATCAGTCATGACTATATACATCTTTAGCTCACAATTAGTCGTCGCAATACCATTCCCAACTAGAAAAGATAACAGCATTTAAATTAGGTAACAAGAAACAGTTACTGACGCTCTAATGGTCGATGTCCAATAAGCATTCGATAAGGTATTTCGTATTGGTATTCGATATGGCTAGGCCGTCTTACCTATAGCTAATTAAACTGACAAGGAGAGTGTTCCAATTGTCCAACACCAAATTGAATGAAATTTTTTGTACATGTAGTACATACACAGAAATAATTTGTGTTACCTCGCATATTTCAGAATAGTGTCCTTTCTATATCAATTATAATGGGCTATATTGAGGAATTGTTTGTTCCATGCGTTATGCAAGTACTGTAATCATTGATATTGTTAACTTAATATTGAATTAGTTGCGTGATTCGTAATTTGAAATCACTGGCGAATTACTTGCGTTCGTATTTATTGTTATGTAATTATTGTTTTAAATATATAATTTAAAAAGAAAAAAAGTTCGCGGGCAAAATTCGAACCCGCAAACCTTGGATCAGAAGGCAAGGACTCTAACGAATGCACCACGAAACCGATTCGGCTAAGTGTGCTGTTACAGCAATATATAGTTACGTCACCACCCAATAGATGGCACCATCTCCACCACCACGGACGACTAGGCATCCATCACTTATGTATCTAAGCCATTGCGTGGGGAAGATAAAAGTCTTTCTCATTGTAAATAAAATTCATTCTATTATTGCCTTAAGTTTAAGAATCACTTATTCTTGATTCACCATGTAATTCGAAATCACTTAAGAATAAAGTTTTCTTGTGTCCTGTTGTAAATTTCGGCGGGTTCAAATATAAAACCACCAAATCCTTTCAAGGTCTTGGACCAAGGAACATAACTATATACCATGAATTATTTGTGGTCAGACTTTGAAAATTGTTTTTGAGCAAACGGCTCAAAACGGCATAAAATCCCTTTAACATAAATTATTTCTATATATGTACTACCCGTACAAAAAGTTTCACTCGATTTGGTGTTGGACAATTGGAACACTCTCCTTGTGAGAGCACTTAAAAAGCTAGTGATACTGATAAATAGCCATATTTGCCATTGTACATTGTTTTTTATTACTTACATCTTGAGTAAAATGTATTTGGATAATGGAAAAGAATGTGAAATAAATCAGCCATCTGCCTCTTTAGCTCAGTGGTAGAGCACTGGTCTCGTAAACCAGGGGTCGTGAGTTCAAACCTCACAGGAGGCATTGTCAAATTTTTTAATTATATTCCAAAACACTTTTAAAAGTGCATTTTAACGTCTCATTCTGTCTTGATTCAATGAAATAGGCTGCAGTCATTCAGGATTACTACAAAACAATTCCATGGAGAGAGAGAGAGAGAGTCATTAGTAAATTAGTTTTACCCCATAAATACACTTTTATATACTATAAACCTTGTTACTCATATATATTTCTAATGAATTGTTAAACTTCTAAAACAAAACAGAATCTGAGGACCCACACCCACACGTATTTGTTGTAAATTATTTACTACTAAACATAAAGTAGATGTTAACAACCTAAAACGTATAAGAGTTATCAACAAACCGCATCAATTAAATGCATTTGACAATACATATATTCATAAGAACAAATATATTATAAAGAATTATAATAATGCGGAACTTCAGTCTTCAACTCTTTACGCTTTATAATAGGCAATACGTGGTATTTTTGCCCATTAACTTTATCAAAAAACCCAGCCCCTTTTACCTGGTAAGACCTGATAAGACCCAGGAAATCTCCCACTACTAATTAGTCACAAGTTTGGTATAAATAGTGTCCCAATGTTAAGAAAAACTCAGTATATGCCTTGCATCCGAAATGCGCATCGCAATTTACAACAAATACGTGTGGGTACGGGTCCTCAAATTCTGTTCAATCAGACCCACAGTGCAATATGTGTAATTTCTAAAACAGAAGTCATACACAAGAAACAAATCAAATCTTTTGGGAAAAATTCTAACCAATGGAATAGGGAGTACGGACTGAAAATCCAACAATACAATAATGTAAAGATGGAAGCGGCCATCGAATTAAAAGCGTAATTCTTCCCAATGAAAATGACAGATCCACAACTAGAATCGAAAATAAACTAGAATCTTCTTACCAAAACTATTTACAGTAGCAACGAAACAATTATAAAACGACCGATAGATAGAGCTGGCGATACTATAAGAAGTCTTCGCAAAAAGGAAACTAACAGAAGGAATGATTAGTAATAGAGGAAAATGAGAAGATATATCCAAGGACCATATTTTCGCACGTTCCATGTCAAAAAATGTTAATGATAATGTCACGATCGAGGTTTTTGAATACGGGTTAACTCGCTTGGCTTAGCTTGCATGACAACCGGGCAGAAAGGCAAGGAAGAGAAATAGTGCAAAATATAAGTATTTATTTAAAGACTCACCCAAAGGTTTTAGACATCGGCTTGGGCACTGCACCCTAGAGAAGAAGACTGGCGGCGCACAGTGGCCAAACGTGGGCCAAAATTATTCGCCGGTTCGCGTTCTCTTTGCAATTTTCATGGAGTTCTTTTGCTAAAGATTTTTCACACTAAATATAAAGATATGAAGGTGACACAAACATCAAAATGCTCCCCAATTCTTCTACTTTCTCATAGTATCAAACTTATTTCAATCCCATGATGATAAAACTCTTTTATACTACTTTTAAAATGAGCTGTTTTATGACAATTTGAATAAGGGTTTTTCACCCTTATCAGTCAATCGAACAATATGCCACATATATCAATTTATTCCTCTTTTTATGTACTTTAACATGGTATTAATATTTTTCTAATCAGTTTGTGTAGCTATCGATTATACCTTGTTATATAACATATTTCATGCATTTATCGGTTGTTTTCATACAAATCAACACACATACACTTTATCTCTTGCACATATTACATAAACTATACATATTATCATTGTTAACACTTTACTATAGTAATAAAATATTTATGAAACTCACCATATTATCCCACTGAATCATCTCTGCAACTTCTTGTCTTTGTCGAAGTCGCTATCAGTGTCTTTATCAATCTCTGTGCTTCGGTCAACCAGAATGATCGACTAGAATAGTCTAGACTGACTCCATTTTCAATTCTCCAGCTTATGTCAGTAAATATAAACAACGAAAATAGGCTCGTTGTAGGAATAAATAATCATTGAAATAATTTATGAAATCATGAAATAATTTAATACAGAAACAATAAAATGACAGAAATACTCAACTATTTATTTATGAATCCTTTAGAACGAATTTAGAAAAAATGTTAACCATGGTAATAAGTTTAATTTATGAAATATGTGCAAGATATAAAGAGTATATGTGTTGATTTGTAAGAAAACAACTGATAAACGCATGAAATATGTTATAAAACAAGGTATAATCGGTAGCTGCACAAAATTGATTAGAAAAATATTAATACCATGTTAAAGTACATAAAAAGGGGAATAATTTGATATATGTGACATATTGTTCGATTGCCGGATAAGGGTGAAAAACTCCTATTGAAGTTCAGATTCAAAATTTCATAAAATAGTTCATTTTTAAAACAGTATAAACGAGTTTTATCGTAATGGGATTGAAATAAGTTTGATACCATGAGAAAGTAGAAGAATTGAGGAGCATTTTGATGTTTGTTTCATCTTCATGCCTTCATATTTAGTATGAAAAATCTTGAGCAAAAGAACTTCTCGAAGATTACAAAACGTGCGCGCGCGGTCGCTCGCTAGGACCGCGAATGTATTGTGGCCAAAAACCGTCGCTTTTAGACACTGTGCGGCGGCTTGGTACGAACTGACTTTTTCAGTCGGCTGAACGCCTTTTTATAGGGCCTTTTTGTTTAGATTTGCACAATTCTAATAAACTATCTATGCTTAGCCAGAGCCCAATCTTCCTTCTTTGTCATATTGTAACATTGTAGTCCCTTGCCATATAAAAGTAAGGTATAAAAATGCATACGACGATTGATGCACAAGGCTCGCTCGCACTCTCGCATAATGAATGAGCGAAGCGCTGCAGCTCGAGTCGCGTCTTGGCAGTGGACAAGGCAAGATCGTGACATTGTCAATATGATTCACATATTCGCGACAATAACAAAAAGTACATTAAAATTTTGATCATACTTTCGAATATGTACAAAAAATTGAAGATAATTGCCTTGATTAACCAACAAAAACACGATTGTGCAAAATTTAATACATGTTCTGCATTGAATCCGAAAATAAGAAGCCAAAATATTTATTTAACTATAGCTATATATTCTTTAGCTTTTTTCTTTCCTTTTTCTCAAACAAATGACAAATATTTTCGTATCTGTGAAAATATTCCATTGTGAAGTTATTATATGAAAATGTGGCAATATATATTGAGTTTTCTCCCATGTTTTGGCTAGTTTTTGACTTGAGGCGCCAGCTGGACTTAAGTTTGGGAGTTTGGTTCGAAGGGACGCCACATATGCCACAGCGATGGCCGCAGTAATTCAATACTTGTGATAAGGTCAATATTTCATGTTTATATATCATTGTATATTATAAATATAATAAAGTTGATATATCGGCGGTCCTAATGTGGTTTGCAACTTTCACTATTTATTCTTGAACATGATTTGTTTTCAGGTTACATTTTGAATATAGAGACACAGAAAACCAAGCAGAAACAACGAACAACCGAAATGCGGGTACTACGAAGCATCATGGGCGTATCGCTCCACGTCAGACAGAGGAATAATATCATCAGACAGCAATGCGACATAGAGGATATTGTAAAATGGGCAAAAAGAAGAAAACGGGAATGGAGCGAACATGTTGACCGAATGGAAGAGGACAGAATTGCAAATATAGTCAGGTACAACGTGTCAATGAAGAAAAGACCGCGAGAAAGACCACCAAAGAGATGGACTCAAAGCTGGACGTCGTCGTCCATTGAATAACGACAAACAGGACGAACCCTAGTCGATGGAAGAAGAAGATTTTGAATATAAATTATTCTATATGTTTATTAAAATTTCATTCGAATTGCCGCCCAAAGAACATAATATTCCTTATTAATATACAACAAAGACAAGATCCAGAAGATGATTGTGAGAGAATTACTTTAAGAGATTAAAGCCATTTGAAAATGTAATACGTTTGATATAAAACAATCGGTTCGACAATACTTTTTAATACTCAATCGTTCTGCAAGTTAATTAAATATTTCATTACGCGATGTCATTACCGGGTGTTGGACTAGGTTTGTTGCTTGTTCCTCTTCATATTCGCATGTTCACTTTATTCTGCCACTCGTGCATGAAGATTTTTCTATTGTCGTTTCATTCGAGAAGCGTTTACTCGTTTCGTTGCTTGCTCGAACGCCAAGCACAAATCGAATTACTTACCCCCATTTTAACATGTAATATCCAAAAGGCTTTTAGCGCGAACTGAGAGGGTGGCTGATAGGTTCCTCCGTTACCAATCTTTCCTTGTCTACATATGCTTGCTTACAGGGACGTATTTATTTCTCTTCATTTTAAATCTTTGTCTAATATCTTTCTAGGTTAGGTTTCGACACAACCCCATTCCAGTTAAAAATCAACACTTTGTTAATTTTACAAAAAAAAATCATGCAAAAAAAGGTTTATGAAATAGGCTGAGCACACTAAATTTTTGAATTAATTTTTATTTCCATGACTGTCAATTGATTAATGCTCTTCAAAAAAGATTTTAATGAATGGTTAAAGGAATGGTTAAAAATTAAATTTTTTGATAGTACGGCCCTGTAATGAAGAATGATCAGCATAGAAATTTCACAGATTATCATATGTACGATTAAAGTGGTGTAGTCATTTCCAATTAGATTGTTGGATAACGCATAGCGATGAGCAACGATGATCACACAGCATCCAGTGGTGAAGAAAAAGGGATGGGGATAAGGCTGCTGGAAAGTGCAGTTTTCATCCGTCGGTTCTGCATCACCGCGCGACCATTTATTTTAGCATCAATTACAAACTTAATCCATTTCGTATTACGCGCAACGTATTTCGATTTAGATATGTTCACTTAACTACAGCGTATTATGAACGAATTATTCGAAAGTTCGGCGTTCAAGCTACTTAGCCGAATGTATTTGCACTTTGTGTTAATTTATTTTGATATTCCCATCATTATATGGTGTATTAGAGGATAAGACATTTGAAGCTTTTTCTTTCTCTCTTTGTAATGTTTTCTAAAATTATGATGTTGTATGTTGTTGTAGAGAAGAAAATCGGCTGGGAATATTACAAATTGATGGAATTATTTACCGCCGTGATCTTACAAGGAGAGTGTTCCAATTGTCCTCCACCAAATTTAATGAAACTTTTTGTACGTGTAGTACACATATAGAAATAACTTGTGTTAACGGAATTTTATGCCGTTTTGAGCCGTTTGCTTAAAAAAGTTTGCCACAAATGAGTAATGGTATATATTGCTTTTACAGCACGTTCAGCCGTGTCGTTTACGTGGTGTAATCGGTAGAATGCCTGCCTCCTAGCAGCTTTAAAAAAAATATCTTATCACCTTACCCTCCTGGAGAAGTATTTCGATAAATGGAAAATAACAATAAATACTGCAAAAACTGAGGC
>JAODAC010000004.1:3129350-3140707 GCA_027575185.1 Mimaenictus wilsoni | reverse complement strand
GTACATCATGGTGTGAATTGTGTATTGTGATTCTTAATTAATATGTGAATAAATTGAAGTGGCTTTTTCTTGAATGTTACTTATGCCGTGTGAATTTTAGTGTGAATTTAGCGTGAATTAATAAATAAATTAATTCACACTTGTGGGTGCCCATCCCGGGGACTCAAACCCGGTTCGACTGCGTGGTAAACCGAAGCACCACCAACTGTGCTGCCCAGGTGGGCCTTTTAATCTTTATGTATATTGATCTTTAGAAGGATTGAAAAATAATTTTGAAATTGACATTAAAAATATGTAGAACAATATGGAGTTGGTGGCAAAATGAAGGAGGATAATATTTACCTTTAAAAAAATTATGAAAGTACACAGGTCGCGCATCGTACCAAAAATATTTAATTAGTTTAATTCATATATTTAGAATCCATAAGATATGATTGAATATATGATTGAAAACAGAAACTATATATAGACAACCTTTATTGGCATATTCCTTCCAACAATTCCATTGCATATATTCATTGTAAAGAGTAGTAAGTAAAACTAAAACTAAATAACACTTAAAATACCAAATATTCTTGAACAAACCTTAGTTATATAATTGCAATTTCAACAAAAAGTAATTAATCTACTTCTTCTGTATATTCACTCTTTTTCACTCCTTAGGTACCTTCAGTTCAGAAACTAAATTAAGCATATATAAGGCTCAGCTTCGAGTCCCCGGGGTGGGCACTATTATTAAAATGTACCCTAAAAATCACTTAATTCACATTAAAATTCACATTATTAAAAACTCACATTATTAAAAATCCGCACTGACAAAAAGAAGTCACAACATTCGCAATGCGCAACCCACAACACAAGAAGAATCGACCGACAACTTAAATTCACATCACACATCCAGAAACCACATCAACAACACAACAATAACATCACAAAAACCAATAACAAAAATGACAAACATAACAATAACAAAAAACATGATAATGCGTTCGAACTCAATAAAAAATAACCGCTGGATATCATTTTGTATAAATAATCAAAATATAAATATCTGGTACTTATCACAACAATGGGAATATGGTCTTTTTGAGTGCTATTGTCTTCGTTAGTTACACGGAATGAATCGCATTCATATAAGAAAGTAGTTAGACCCATTCTGATGTGCTCTGTACAACTGTACCTGATGTCCTGTACCTGATGTACAACTACTCAGACCGAAAGACTACTCAGAACAGCAGAAATGTAAGTACCGATAAACATAGAGGAAAAAAACACTCTTCTAGATCGGATAAAGAATGAAGACATCCGAAGAACTTACAACAACATAGAAGATATTGTGTAATGGTATAAGAACCAAAAGTTGGAATGGAACCACCATATTTGACGAGGAAGAAGATCCTTTGAAAGACCCAGTAAGAGTGACTACCCAAACCCTGACTGAAGTAGGAATAGGCAAAATGGCTAAATATAATACAGAAGAAGAATTATTGAAAAATAATGTGAAAACACTTGGGGATAGGGACAGAAGCGGAAGGGAGAAGACATTGCTGGTAAGGGGTAGGTGTGGCTCGGAGGAGAGAGGCAGGAAGGTCTGGATGGGGCAGGAATAAATGAAATGTGTATTTTGTTTGGCAAGGGTGGAAACCTGGGAGCACCTAGCAAAGGACTGTGAAGTACTGAAGAAGGGATGGCTAGGTTACCAAGGAAGAGAAGGGAATATTGTCGGAAAATGGCTGAAGGAAAAAGGAGGAGGGCTGGCTGTCATCCCCAAAATGGTATTGGAAAAGAAAATGAGAAGGGCGATCCTGGGATGATAGCTGGTTTTGTATATGAATTATTGTTCGCTTTATTTTTGTTGTTTTTTATTTGGGAAAGGCTGTAAAGGTTATCAGGAAGACCAGAATGCCAATAAAGGTATGCATATATACATATAAATTTGAAACACCCCTTTACTCCCTCTCAAGGTATCCCTCAAGGTTCACACCTTTCTCCATTAGTCTATACCATTTTCTTTTTTGATATCCCTCAATCTCCATTATTTTCCACATATATTCTACAGAACGCAGATGTCACAGCCATTATATCTCACAGCAATTTCTTGAATATAAGCTATGAACAACTGCAATCACTCAGCAATGAGGTAAACAACTGACGTCAATAACTGCATCACACGTTAAAGCACAAACTATAGCCCGAGCGGATCATTTCCGATCCTTAACAATTATTTGCAAATAAAGGGCGGTGCATCAAAAATCTATAAATCAATTTGCAGACCTCTTCTTGTCTATTCATGCCTACTATTGGCTAATATTACTAAAATCACCCTAAAGAAAATAAGTGTTGCTGAGACAACTTCGCTTAGAGTCATTACGAAACTTAGGCATCCCAGGAATCCTTTACACAATCCTCCAAATTCATTGCTTTACGAAAAATACGTTATATTCCGTGTAGAACACGGTTACCTTGAATTGCAAGAGCTGTTCAAGAGGAAAAGACAAAACTTCGCAATTGTAAATGACGCTTACATGCGATCCCCCATCACAAATCCTCCTAAAGTCATATCATCTTCCCATCCTCTTCCCCACCATTACTACAATATTTATATTTTTTAATTTTACCGAGCATCGACTGCTATGGTCATTAGCTCTATTCAATCTTTTTCAATGTAATTAGTCATATTAGAGGCCAACACTATTGATAAGAAGAAGAATTCACTTTACTATGCATCCCCACCGAGAATCGAACCCGGGACCTCATGGGCAGAGGTTACAATATAATTTTTTTTTTGCTCGTTTGTAATTTTAATTTTTCAATTATGCAATTATGGAATTTATTAAATTTGAAACAATTTATAATAGTATATCCCAATGTACTATATATATATATATATAATGTACTAGCGCACCGTATTAGTCATAAGAAAAATCCCGGTTCAAGTCCAGTCGAAGGCATTATAAGTTTCTCTAACTCAAAACCTGCCAACCATATTTTCGGTCGCCGAAAGGTTTCCGCATATAAAAGGTTATCGCTTTATAACTTTTTGGATAGTCATATACTAATGATTTACCCATATACAATATTCCCTTAAACTGAAATATTTTATTCCAATTCCACGTTTGATAGGTTAATTAACATTATGTAAATCACATAAACCTATGGACCTAAAAAAGGTGCCAATGTAAGCAGATTTCACTGTATTTATATTCAGATAATTGGAATGGTTCAAAACTAATTTGTAAATTAAATTAGGAATAATTTAGAACGGTGTGAAATTAGCAGAATGGGATAGGAGAACAATGTTTTTATACTGTACTGAATACTAGTAGCGCACCGTACTAGGCATACTAAAACTGTGGTTAAAATCCGGTCGTGGACTGTTTTCTTTCTATTAATCCATAATTTTAAGAATAAATAGACTTCTAGATTTTCAATTATGATTAATATGAAATTTAATGAAGAAATTTAGTAATAAGTTCCCTCGAACTTCGACCATAAGACCTGCAATAGAAGAACTGGCTCATGCCTACTGAAATCGCCGGTGTTGGTCGGTTATAAAAGCAGAAATAGCGCCATTTAGTAAATCATGGTTTCTATTAATTTTATTAATACTTGGACGCACCGCGCCGCGCCATAAATGGACGCGTTTGCATACGATGTTAATATGCGGCACTAACCTTCACTTGCGATTCCGTCATGCCCAGCGCGTATGCCAGCTTAGCTCTCTCCGGTCCGGCGAGGTATTTCGTCTGCTCGAATGTTTTCTCCAGGGCGAAAATCTGTTGGCCCGAAAACGTCGGCCGTGTGTGCTTCTTTTTGGCATCCTTGTCCGCGCTACCAATGCCGGTTTGATTCACTGGAACAATTTTATTAATTCTCATATAATTGCTAAAGCAAAACTTCTTCAAATAAACGATTTCAAATAGTTTGTAATTTGCAAATGTAAATAACATAGGATATGATATTATAAACGGTTTAACCACTTAACTTAACACTTATTATGTTAGGATTATTTCGGGTATTTTATGGGGATTTATTTTGGGGAGCCAGGAAATTCACCGCGGTAAAATCACCGCTACTAACTTACCGCTGGTAAATTCACCGCTACCAAATCACCGCTGGTGAATTCACCGCTACGAAAATTCACCGAGCGAAAACTCACTGATAGGAAAAATCACGCGATGATTTAACCAGCGGTGATTTTTGTTAACGGAGATGAAGGAACTTGATGAAACAACCTATCTCCTTTTAATACATGAGTCAGGCAAAGAAATCCACGAAGCGATGCGATGCCGAAACGGCGGTTTGAAGGTCGCATTAGATTGATTCTACGCTAGTTTAGATTACATTAGATTAGAGTAGTATTAGACTAAGTTAATATTGGTTAAAGTAATGTTAGGCTAGGTCAAACATGGAGGCAAGGACACCCGGAATATTGACTATTCTTTTTAGTTGGACTTCTTCTAAACAACTACTTCAGAGACATATTTTGCCTTTTTGCCACCCGCTGCCTGGCTTTCAGAAACCAGATACCTCTCTATTGAAAGAAAATTGTAGCAAGTTGAGGTGCACACTTATACAAACTGGGCGAAGATGTCAACTTGCTAGATGATAAATGATAGCATTAAGTAATTTGTTAATGATATTGTAATTTGATAATTGATATTTATATTTGTTTATTTAACGTGTACTTCTTACAAGTTTATACTGCGGATCAACCAGTTTCGCCCAATGGGTATCTTCAGAAGAGTCAATAAAAATGTCCAATGGGTGAAACGTTTTAATTCGAGTATGAAATTGTAAGAAGTACACCATAAATAAACAAATATAAATAATAAGTAATTTAAGACCTAATACAGTTTGCAAATCACTTTCTCGGGGACAAGGCTTGGTTGAGTTGCATTGTCACTCTTAATTTAAATTAGTTTCTAGTCTTATACTGTACATCTACCAAATTTGGTTTAAAAACGGTGAGTATTCAAGTGTGTTCTCTCATTGAAATCTCATGATCACGAGGTTAAGAATGTTTTTCGTCAATTTCATTGATTTTTATTAAGCTATAACTACAAAAACACAAAAGAAACACTATCTCCTTGTAATACATGAGTCAGGCAAAGAAAACCACGAAGCGACGGTTTGAAGGTCGCCTTAGATTGATTCTACGCTAGTTTAGATTACATTAGATTAGAGTAGTATTAGACTAAGTTAATATTGGTTAAAGTAATGTTAATAATGTAATGCTAGGTCACACATGGAGGCAAGGACACCCGAAATAGTGACTATTCTTTTTAGCTGGACTTTTTCGAAACAAGTACTTCAAAGACATATTTTGCCTTTTTTACCACCCGCTGCCTGGCTTTCAGAAACCAGATACCTCCCTATTGAAAGAAAATTGTAGCAGTGCCCATGTTTGACTAGAAGATGTATGGTTAGACCAGTTTAGATTTGTGTCAGGATTAGGGATACATTTAGACTTTTGGATATGAAAATAAGAATATGTACGAAACACCTAATTGCTGGTAACCTTATAAGGAGAGGAGACAATATTCTTAATATAATATAAGAAAACTTAAAATAACAAAAGAAAAAAAAGGAAATGAAAAAAAAACATGACTAGACTCTAACCTATACAAAACGAAAAGTTGAGGTGCACACTTATACAAACTGGGCGAAGATGTCAACTTGCTAGATGTTAAATGATAGCATTAAGTAATTTGTTAATGACATTGTTTACGTAAGAGTTCATATTATTTATATTTGTTTATTTAACGTGTACATTTTACAAGTTTATACTGCGAATCAACCAGTTTCGCCCAATGGGTATCTTCAGAAGAGTCAATGAAGATGTCCAATGGGTGAAACCTGTTAATTCGAGTATGAAATTGTAAGAAGTACACCATAAATAAACAAATATAAATAATAAGTGATTTAAGACCTAATACAATTTGCAAATCACTTTCTCAGGGACAAGGCTTGGTTGAGTTGCATTGTCACTCTTAATTTAAATTAGTTTCTAGTCTTATACTGTACATCTACCAAATTTGGTTTAAAAACGGTGAGTATTCAAGTGTGTTCTCTCATTGAAATCTCATGATCACGAGGTTAAGAATGTTTTTCGTCAATTTCATTGATTTTTATTAAGCTATAACTACAAAAACACGAAAGAAACACTAAAAAGACAACGGTTGAAGCAGGAAATGAATAAAAGGCCAACACGTGATTTAGAGGAATAGATTTGTGAAGCGCCAAAGCACGTTTATTCCAAACAAAAGTGCAAGTAGGAAAGGAACTACAAAATTGATGGGAGTTTCCATGTAATCGCATTTAATTGTGACGCCAATTGTAATTATAACAATTAATCAAAGGAGGTAATTGAATAAATAGATGAGATATGAAAATATTCTGGTTTGCACATGTCAAATAAATATTGATATTGATAAATATCGATATATCGGCCTCAGAATTTCGATTTTTTTCCGATAATTTAATCTTCAATAATATCGATATGTCCATACCGATATTTTTGATATCTTTTTGACATGTCATTAACGTAACCGCCATCTGACAAGTTCAAAATTGGCAATTTTTCCACATTTTAGGTTCTAAATAATAATCGTATTTGTTGGAATCTTAAGATTTACATAATTATCGATGTTACATTGATTTATTTTATTGATTATTGTAATTAGTATATTTGGTGAAATCCATATACAGATGGCGTTCCTGTGGAATTTCTATTTGATCGATATTGTTAATATCGATATTTTCAAGACGATATTTCGGTATCGATATATCGAAAAATTGAAAAAATCGATTTTGAAAAAATATCGATATTTCATCATCGTCTGACATGTCTAGTTTGTACGTAAAAAAATTCCTGGATAAACTAATTATTTTATATTTTATTCCATTTCAACTATATCAAAACAAAGTTTCTGATTATTATTGGTACAATATTTTCGTTAGAATAAAAACGATACAAAACGAAAACAAATCCATGTAAATGATATTAAAGTTAAAAAAAAAGATTGGGGGACATCCAACACCACATTGATTATCTCGTTGATGTATGCACAATTCAAATGGTATTAGAGACGCGCACATGCGTATAAAATCGTCAATTTTTTTACGGCCGCGCCGGATTATTGCAAATCCTTTGCTGACACCAAATGTTTTATCATTTTTGGAGCATTAAAAACGTTGGCTCGTTTTCTCGCGCGGGTAGCCGAGAGAAAAAAGAAACGGGAGCAGTCGCGCGCGCGCAACTCGAGTGCGAGAGTATATCGGCTGCACGCTGTGTGCGAAATAAAACGTCCGGCGAGAATCTAAAATAAGATGAAGATAGAAATCCCGCTTCGATTTTCATTCGTTCGCCAATATCGACCATCCGCCACCGCCACCGTCGTCGTCGACGTTGCGTCGTTGGTTGGCGTCTGGAAGACATCCGGCGAACAGGCACACAACACGCTAGGTGGCGGTTTTGCAGGGACACCAATGTTGATGGCAGCGATACCCATCGCACTCGATACATTTATATCGTAAAAGATTCAGACCAGATGTCTATATAATAATCTATATATGCTGACAACGCAGCGTATTGCTGGCGATGGCCCACAAGGGACGTATAAGCCCGAGGAACAAATTCAATAACACCTCGCCGCGCCACCAGAGGCAGCCATCCTGTGGGGGAGGCGGCGCGGCGGGTGGATGGTTGGGTGGGTTGGGAGTGTCGTTGTCCGGGGAGAGAAGCCGAATTCACTCGATTGGTAAACTGCTCCGAATTATTACGTCGTTTCGCTTTTCGTGCTGCCGTGCGTGTTTTTTATTTATTCGTTTTTTTTTTGTCGCCTGCGATACTGGCGGACATGCAACAACTGCAAACGCATACGAATTTACTCCCAAACTTGTTTAAACTCATACTTCGTTTCGAATTAATTTTTACCTTACTCCTACGAGTGAAATTTAATAATTGCATTTTATCATTTGATCACAAAAATTCAGTTTACGAGAAAGAAAATTAAAAAGGTACACTTCATCGAAAGACACTTCACCGACGGGGCAGTTAACCGAAAGTATTATTGCATTTATACTTCATTTTAAATACATTTTTCCTTACTGAAAGGTACTACTAACAATCTAATAATTGAATATTTTGAAAAAGGTACCTTTTTCAAATAATACATACAAGAACCACTTCATCGAAAGATACTTCTCCATATGGTCACTTTTTCATAATTGTATGCCTTACAGGACTTATTTGTCCCCGTACTTCATTCTGAGTTTGACTTGGAAAAGAAGCAGTGCATCGAAAGAATCGCCGAACGGTCACTTCATCGAAAGTATCTGCATGACACAACTTATTTGCATACATTCTTAATTTTAATTATTCACGATTCATAATTTGAAAATGATGCATATTTCGATAAATAGCCATAGAAAGAACATTTCATCGAATGATACTTCGCCGTAGGTTTACTTCTTCATAATTTTTACGAAACTGAGCTTATCTGTGTGTGTGTGTGTGTGAATGTGTGCACTCATACTTTATTCTAAGTCAGAGTGTGTAAAGAAATACATTATCGAGAGATATTTTACCGAACGATCATTTCACCGTTCCATAGAACAGAACTTATTTGCTTACCTATTTCTAAGATGCAACAATTTATTTTTCGAAAAAAAAATTGAAAGGGCCCCTCTGGGCAGCCTAGGTGGTAGTGCATCGGTCTACGACGCAGTCGGACGGGGTTCAAGTCCCCGGGGTGGGCACCCATCATTATATTCATAATTAATTCACACGTAAAAATCACATTAAAAAAATTCACACCTAAGAAAATGTTCACATCTTTAAAAATCTACTCATCGGGATACATCACCAATCGCAAAATTAGCGCAACCCAAGCAGTCAACACAGAACAAGAAACTTCTATCAAAAATAACTCAACATTCACACAAGAAAATCAACTTGATAAGCAGCACAATAACATCAATAACAGAACGTCGCATTACAAATCACAATGTCATAACATGTATTACAAAAAGTAGTAATAAAAAACTGTCAACAAACCAGGCTGAAGGAGCAGTGTGCTCGATGGCCGGGTCTACGGTCTAATTTGAAAGGAATACTTCATCGAAAATCTCTTCACCGGACGGTCACTTCATCGAAACTGTCTACACAATAGAACTTATTTGCACTCATACTTCGTAGTTTTCAATAATTCCACCGGATATTTCAGCGTTTCAGCGTTAATTCAACGTATTCCATTCCATACTATTTTTCGGCCGAAATACTACTGACGAAATTAACAAATCTCTTAAGCATTTCCACAAAATTTTGAATAATTAACCGAAAAAAAAAGTGAATTCATCGAATAGCTATTTGATTAAATCGTCACCCATTCATATTTTGCTACTATATTATGCATGTCACTTTCATAACTTGCCCTCTTTCAACTAAATTTCGTCAGTTTTCGAAGAAATGTATTTCATTAAAAATATTTCAGCCAAACAGTTTTCGCCGAATGAACAAATTTGACAAATCATCCGTTGACAATGTTAAGATACGATACATATCCATTCTACAATATGTCGTCTTTCGGTGAAATGTTTAAGATTTGGGCGAGTTGAAGAATAACGCGTTCAGAATTTTCAAAAGTTTACCAAACTTTTCACATAAAAGTAAATTTCGACATTTTACCGAATTCGTCTTTTTATAGAGGGATGGACATTTTATCGTAAATCACAAATAGACAGCCTTCTTATCTCTGCATAGTCGATAATACGTCCTCTTTTCGTAAAATATTCAAGTTTTCGATCAAATGTCAATGGGAAATCATTTTTCGAGTATTCAATTAAATTCAAATTTTATTATTGCGACATTTTATCGAAAACATATCGACGAATTCATCACCTCATAATCGCTTGGACATTTAATCGTCAAGCCTCAAATTTTACTTCTTTATATCCAGGTATATGTCGATAATGTGTCCTACGACGGTGAAATGTTCATATTCAAGATTGAATATCTAAGATTTGTATATTTTCATACGTTGAGCGAAATTTTAAAACAAAACTCTCTGACTATTCACCCAAGTGTAATCGGGCAGAGATAAGCGGAAATGGCATTAACGGAAATGAATAATAGCCCAAATGGGGACGGCACTGCACTGTCGGACACAACCCAGTTTTTGTTATTATTAATTGGACCTTAAGTCGTATCCAATTTACGTATTTGTAATTAAAGCATGTA
Source organism: Mimaenictus wilsoni (assembly GCA_027575185.1). Lineage (NCBI taxonomy): Eukaryota > Metazoa > Arthropoda > Insecta > Coleoptera > Staphylinidae > Mimaenictus > Mimaenictus wilsoni. The sequence continues at coordinate 3,130,464 of JAODAC010000004.1, read as the reverse complement.
AATTCGCGGGCGGCCGCCGCAGAGATTCCCCGAGCCGAGCCAAAGGGGAGGGCGGTGGCGCACGAGCATTGAATTGCTCATGGCTCCGGCACACAAAGTGGATAATCTCATGATCCCCCCGTTATCTGAAGATATAATTATTCTAACAGGGTGTCTTGTTTTAAACAGCTTGTGCTTTCCGGTCTATGTGGCGTGTGCGAAATGCTCGTCGTCGTCCGGTGTTGTTAGAGCAGGACGCGGAGGAGGAGTAGGAGACAGAAAAGGAAGAGGAATAAGGACAAGAGGCAATGGAGAGACAGAGTATATGCTGTATAACAGCTACCACCCCACCGACACAGTTACTTCGCGCAGTCGCCACTATTGCCTCGCGCCCTCTTTCTCCAGGGTTGCTAGGATACGCTGGCGGTGGGTGCGCGCGTCTATTGCCGCCACCGCTGCCACCACCATCGCCTCCTAGGGTGTATGTTTTGTACGTGTATGTTGTCGGATGTGTGTGGGTGTGTGCATGTGTGTGTGTGTGTGTGTGTCTGTGCGAGAAGCGTTCCCGACCGCAGAGGAGGAGAATGTCGGGATGCTTGTTCTACACGCGCTACAACACGACAAGACACGACGCGTAAGCACAACTGCACAACAATTCCCGCTGATATAGAAGATAAATTGATGATAACAACTCTATTCACCCTCCACTTTCGTGCCGCCGCCGCCGCCAAACAGCCAGCCAGCCAGCTCGAACGATGTCTTTCTTTCCCCTTTTTCCCCATCCGCCTTTTTATGTCTCGTCGTTTATGTGCGCGATTACTTTACACGTGTTTTAAATTCTTTCACTGTTCGCCATTGTCATCTTCCGCTTTCGGCACGGATTACAAATGATGAAATCAACTTCGTCCCAAAGCAGAGGAAACAAGAAAATATCATTTTTATATGTATCAACTTCATTTAGTTCATTTAGGGGAGTCCTGTCTTTTTAGTGTTTTGCAATTATTTCAGAGTCCACACTCTTTATTTGGGGATAATTATCTAATTATCCTTTATTATGTCGCGAATGTGAAATGCTGATTGAGAAATTCATATTAAATAACAGGAAAACCACTTCTGGAAAGTTTAGTCCAAAGGC
>JAODAC010000004.1:3117749-3129250 GCA_027575185.1 Mimaenictus wilsoni | reverse complement strand
AAATTAGTAATGAGCCTCAACAGGCAGGAATACTATTATGTTTCGACTGATATCAATAATAAATATGTATTTTCATTATAATTTACTTTGTAAGGAATATTTGTATTGCATATTTATGTTTGTAAATAACTATATAATAAATAAAGAAATTTTAAAATGCAAATGCAATGCTTACCACGTAGGAGTACAGGGTTCGATTCCCCGAGGTGGGCAATCCACCGGGTGAATATTATTCACCGACAACTTACCACAAACACTTACAACACTATAACATTCAACACCCAACATTCTACCATCAATAATCAACACACAACTACTACTACACAACAAAAACAACACAAATTGTAAACACACATTGTAAACGTACAAATATATATGTACAAACACGGCGGAAAAACCTTAGGGTTGATAGCCACTAAAATATATACATCAATTTTTCAACGAGCTGGCATCGTACCCACTACCAGCTAGCTACCAGTGCACAATTATAAATTTCATAAGTTCTCCTCAACGTTTCAAGCATTATAAACGTCTCAATAAAAATAATTAAATCTTTCCATTTAGAGAACAGAACATTCGTGCATTATCTCCCCATCTGGCGTCTATCAAGCACCATGTGTGTTTACGATACGTGGCGATGACATTGCGTGATGTTCGGTAATCACACACTCACCCGAAATATTCGAATCTCTAATAAGGTATAAGTGTAACAATCTGTCAAAGCCTCGGGCCATCGAGCGTTAAGCGCGATTAGGTGCGCCCGTAGCTCGCCACGTCGCGAATAGATTGGCGCCCGCGTGTTTCGAAATTAATCCGATTAACTTAAAGTACATACACTGGGGTTAAAATAGAGCGGCGTTAAATCCCCCGTGAGTAATTCGGTGGCGACGCGTGTGGAGCGATATGTTTAGAATTAATGAAATCGCTAAGTGAGCGTGAGCAATGCGGCCGAACGCGAGCATACTGCCGACCGCCGCCCCCTCGGACCCCCAGCCTTAACCGTAGGATGTACGCCAACAGCCGGAACCCTATGGACAAGCACGGGCTGGAGAGGGGGGGGGGGCGTGAAGGGGTATTGGGGGCGAATCGAATAGCGGCGACCAGGTCCATTGTACTAAAATTTACTACCCGCCATAATATTAAGTGTTTCGCCTTCCGGTTCTATTCGCGTATTCTTGCTCCATGTAACTCGCTAGATGTTATTGTTGTTGTTATTTCATTAACGTATTTATTACTGATAGTGTAATTATCCTTTGTATATAATAACTACTAATTTTAACGCTATACAATTTCCAGTGAAATTTTCTTTTGGTTGTGAAAGATTATAAATAGTTTCGTAAGTTTTAGCTGATTTGTTCATGAGAAATGCAAAGGAAAGCAGCTCAACTAATGTTTTTTTTTTTTAATTGGACTCTTGAGATGTTAGCGTGATTGTACGAGTTGAAATATCTCATATAAAGGCAAAGGGAATTTATAGTAGTTTCATTTTGTAAATTATTATTGCATTTGTTTCATAATTCGATGAAAAATCGAAAATGAATCCCACCAATAAAGTGTCAGGTGTTACTATTGACTTAATTTTCAAGCATTAAATAGAAAAAAAAACAGGGTGAGTTTACATATCACATTGACTTTGATATCTCCACATTAATAATACACTAGATTAAAGTTCTTTTTACTTTTCCTGTCATACCTTCCTATCAGCCCTTCTTATAATCTGAATTTTTATTATTTATTTGAACACAATAAATTTTCCACTATGGATATTCATATTTGAGATTGAAAGTTAGTGTTATTATCCTTTGTATACAATGACGACTAATTTTATCGCTATACAATTTCCAGTGAAAATTTCGTTTCGTTTGGAAAGGATAGTTTCATTCTTTTCAGCTGATTTGTTTTTGAAACATGCAAATGAGCGCAGCTCAACTAAGGTTTGTTTTTAATTGGACTCTTGAGATGTTAGCGTGATTGTACGAGTTGAAATATCTCATATAAAGGCAAAGGGAATTTATAGTAGTTTCATTTTGTAAACTATTATTGCATTTTTTTTCATAATTCGATGAAAAATCGAAAATTAATCCCACCAATAAAATTTCAGGTGTTACTATTGACTTAATTTTTAAGCATGTAATAGAAAAAAAAAAAACAGGGTGAGTTTACATATCACATTGACTTTGATATCTCCACATTAATAATAAACTAGATTAATGTTCTTTTTACGTTTCCTGTCATACCTTCCTATCAGCCCTTCTTATAATCTGAATTTTTATTATTTATTTGAATACAATAAATTTTCCACTAAGGATATTCATATTTGAGATTAAAAGTAATCCTAAATAAGTATCAAAACCGATAAGTTGTAACCTGATTTGAATATTATATGCCAACTTATATCCTATTACTTTCTGTTGCTCTTTACTTGTTCATATAAGAACGCTTCAGAAAGACATGCGAAGTTTTCTTACTACAAAATATTTTCTGTTTATGTTTTAACCCATACCTTCTAAAATATTTGAGCTACAATTTGGTATAAATATGTATGATATCTTGAAGAATATTATGTCAAATTTTGAAGAGTTTAGCAAGAGAAATTGTCAAGATATATGGTGTAAAACGTTGGCAAATATGCCGAATAGAGGTTTTATTTTTGCATTTAGTCTTTTAATTCAGTATCTTTAGTATCTTTTGTATTTAGTACGTTTTAAAGATAGACAAATTAATTTGTGGAAACATTTCTGAAACACCTAAAGAGATTATCTGAAACTTTCAAAATTTTAACTTCAGTACAACGGAAGTTACCAGCTATGAAAACTGAGAATTCGTAACTCTATGAATTGTTTTCAAGATAGTGATAACTGAATTTTAAGCTTTATAAAAACGCTTCTAGTAGAGATTACACGTCTTAATAACTGTTATATTTTCTAAATATCCCGAAAACCATTATCCTAAGATTTGAAGAATATAACACTGAAACTTTTCTAGATATTCTGTGTGAATGTTTAATCAATTTTTGAATATTAAAATTTGTACGTGCTTTTTTTACTCCTGTAGCGTTCAAAATATTAGTGATAAGCTAATTTAATTTTCTAATGACGCATCTAAAATACTTAAAAACACTATCCAAAAAAATCAGAGGAGTATCTTATGTATAACGGGCGTTAGCAGCTCTTCAAGTTGACTATTCATGTTTTCTTAAATTGAGTTCAAAATATATCTGCTTTTAAAATTTATAAAAACGACTCTATTAGAGATAACATATTATTGTGTCTTTACATGCCGTTATATTTTCTAAATAATACCTTACCTTTACCAAATATACTATTTAGCATTAGAAATGTCTTAGATATTCAGTCTTAAAATTTACCAACTTTTTGGTCTGCTTTGTTTAGACATTTACATCTGTAGCCCTTATCTCTTTAGAGATAGGCTGATTAAATTTCGAAGAGATATTTCTGAAATACTCAAGATCACTATCTGAAATTTTCAGAATATTATCTTGAGTAGAATGGGAGTTAACAGCTATTAAAATTGACAATTTATAACTTTATGAATTGTTTTTAAATTAATGATAACTGAATTTTAAGCTTTATAAAAATGCTTCTAGTAGAGATTACACGTCTTAATAATTGTTATATTTTCTAAATATACTAAAAATCATTATCTTAAAATTTGAAGAAAATAACTCTGCAACTTTTCTAGATATTCTGTGTGAATGTTTAACCAATTTTTAAACATCAAAATTTATATGTGCTTTTTTTACTCCTGTAGCGTTCAAAATATTAGTGATAAGCTAATTTAATTTTCTAATGACGTATCTAAAATACTTAAAAACACTATCAAAAAAAAATCTGAGGAGTATCTTATGTATAACGAGCGTTAGCAGCTCTTCAAGTTGACTATTCATGTTTTCTTAAATTGATTTCAAAATATCTGCTTTTTAAAATTTATGAAAACGGCTCTAATAGATATAACATATTATTGTGTCTTAACATACCGTTATATTTTCTAAATAATACCTTATCTTTACCAAATATACTATTTAGCATTAGAAATGTCTTAGATATTCAGTCTTTAAATTTACCAACTTTTTGGTCTGCTTTGGTTAGACATTTACATCTGTAGCCCTTCTCTCTTTAGAGATAGGCTGATTAAATTTCGAGGAGATATTTCTGAAATACTCTAGATCACTATCTGAAATTTTCAGAATATTATATTGAATAGAATGGAAGTTAACAGCTATTAAAATTGATAATTCATGATTAACTTAGGTTTTCAAAAAATACCTCTGACTTCAAAGGGTTAATGCAAAATGCAAAAGCAAAATGATTCTTTTACAGATAAATTTACAAAATGTTGACTATATCTACTGCATATTAAATGTTCTTGTAAAAACTTACCGGTATGTCTTTAAAGTTAAAAGAACATAAGATATTGACTTCAGATCTGTCAAAAGAATTTATGTCCTTTTCTTCTAACAATTTCTCATTCATTATAAATGAAAATTCTAAACAAAAAGATCATTTTGTACCAATCATATTGATATTATCAGTGATATTGTTATTTATCCGTACATATCACAGATAATGGATGTATATTTCTAATTAAATTATCAGGCATTATGTACTTCATTTGATTAACCCGAAACGATTACATATCCTTCGTACCCACATGTGTTATCAAAATTTAATAAAACGAAAGTCTATTCCACTTTATGGTTGTATATCAAGTGTCTTTCTTTAATAAAAAGATGCTCGAGAGCACGTGTAACAATCGCGGCTTTACACGAATATTTAGACCTGACAAAACCGCCCCCTCTTCGTCGAAAAGGAAGAGACTCACTGACACTGCCGAAGGATGTGCGTCTCCCCCATACCACCCTGCGCATCCTGCTGCGTAGCGTCGGCGGTATGAAGGGGCGGTGGAGATGTGCCCACTGTTGTGGTATGATGTATGGCCTCGCGGAGGGTGTGCGGCTGTGCGCGTATAATCTCCTGACAAATTGAATTAAGGGTGGCGGCACGGCGGTGAAGCAGCCTGGAGGGATGGACGCCTACCGCCGCGCCACAGGGGCGCCACTTGTTTATAACAAACATGCAACGCGGCCGCCCAACATTCGTCACCCCTCCGTCGTCGTGCCGTCCTGCCATGGCGGGAGGGGGGTGGCCCCCTTGCTGCAGGACGTCGAAAAGCCTCCCCGACATCAAACTGTTTTAGTGGCGATATCGGTAGCGGTGTCGATTTCATCGAACGTGCGATAAACCCACATTTACGGCGTCACTTCAATCGTGGATTTGCATCCCTTCGCCGGGCGCCCATATTAATACGTAATAAGATTATGCGTGTTATGCTTTTTTTTTCGGCATGATTCAATTATACACATGTGACCAAAATATTAATTTTCACCCTCGATGAAATTGATACAAATTGGTGAATTGGTACACTATGATGATTTGGAATAATTGATTTGAAACTAATAAGAACTATCATCTATTATCGTTTTACAGGCATAATCTAATGTTTTCCGTTGATATTGTATATGATAATAAGTTAATGCAGAGTATGATTTTTTTTTGAATTTTTAATTTTGAAATAATTCGATTCAACGCATTTTTTATGTCTTTAGTGGACATTGAATTTCAGTTATAGACAACCCAACATACACGAGTAAAAAGTTGAAATATTAAAGAGATAACCTATAGACAATCAAACATATACGACGAATTTCCTTTCTTTAGCTACAGTTATAGACAACCCAGCATACAAGAGTAAAAAAGTTGAAATATTAAAGAGATAACCTATAGACAATCAAACATATACGACGAATTCCCTTTCTTTAACTATAGCTATAGACAACCCAACATACAAGAGTAAAAAAAGTTGAAATATTAACGAGATAACATATAGACAACCAAACATACACGACTAAAACCAAACGCATGCGTAGTAACATATACGCGAACCAACGCCTAAACTCTTGTACTGTTTAAACACAAAGACTCCTCTATCATATTCAAATCCCTGAAAAATCTGAAATAAGAACTTACAACATTTACACTACAACTTAATATACATTTAAGAGAAGGTATTTATTTAACGTATACTATTCTTTTAACAAAATACATCATCATTATCATTATTATTGTTTTTGCTGAAGCGTATATACCTCTTGATAAAGACGTTGATAGCGTTGAAGCGATGTAGGAATGTATAAAACTGAAAAACGATAAATTAAGAATTAAAACATATTTGAACATAAAGTAAATAGTATATAACGATACCAGGGTGCAAACGGCGATTTTGGGCACGCTGCTGTTAGAGCCAGTGCACCAATAGCCGTTTACACACGAATATCGTTCGGTAAATTCTCGAATACTTTAGAAATTATTTATTCCAAAGTCTTGATTATGCGTAAATCTTAATAAAAGATGGCCGAGACGACGAAAATAAAAATGCGTGCGTTGGTACATTTCATTAGTTGCTTGATGAATGCTGCTCCTCATTTTGACGCATGCACTGCCAATTTCTTCCTAATATCCAAATCTTAATCATAGAAGACCATAGAGATTAAAACAAAATGAAGTACGTTAATGCGTTTCATTAGTAGCTTCTACGAGCGTGCTCCAAAAGATTTTGACACACGTTAGACGATTTTTGGAGTGTGCTTAGATGAAAACGCTTATTTCTGCCCACCTCAGCGTGCCACAATGCCACGTTTCGATGCACACGTACGAAAAAAATCATAATATTATATATGTTAAGTTTCACACGAAAACCGTTAGCCCAACACAACTACCTTCTAACAGTATATTGTACAACGAGCATGGGATGGTACCCGTTCTCTCAAGAGTATAAGATATCCATACGAGTGAGGAAAGGGCATTCCATGCTAGTTGAACACTATATTTTTCCTCGACTATTATGTGCGAAAATAATAATTTCTTAATAAAAAGCGATACTGAAATGTGTACATTAAACAGGATGTGTACAAAAATTAAAAATTTTCCACATACCAATCGTACCAAACACAATATCATGAACAGGAAATCCATACTGAATGTATGGATACAGAGTAACACATGCATCATACCTCACCATACGTATACACATACGTATTTAATTCATAAAATAGTTGCAGTACATTTTGAGCAGAATTCACACATTACCTCACACACCATAAAATAAATTTCTACACCTATATTTGCACTATCGTAAGAGATGCACACTGTTATCATAGAAAAATATTCATATTCTCCAATTTCAATCAGACACATACAACTTTAACTACACTATGGACATTCATCAAAAAAGTTCTTTACGCAATCTTAAAAGTATAGATTAAATTATAATCGGGGTACTATCACACTAGCGGTTAAATTCTACCCCTTAGGATGAACACCTCTTCGTGTATATCCTTACATAATTTCTACACACTCTACTCAATTCTGTGCAACACATACTACACTGTGAATGTATGAAGCTGTGTAAACTTTTAACTCTACACCAGTTATAGGACACATTTTGTATGTCCTACAATCAAGACAGAGAATACTTATAGTATTATATATTATAATTCGTAAAGTCCGAAAAGGTCGATTGATTCCAATAAAAAAGTATTGCCTTTCAAATATATCTATAAGGTCATTATTGTACACGCAGCATTTATATTAAACCCTACCCACTCAAATCAACACACAAAATTATATATATATTATACACTCTCCAGCACAACTCTATTCATAATTTTACACATTTTAACACAAAAAAACTCTAAATAACCAAAATAATCAATACCACACACACACCCACACACACGCATACAACTCCAAAATATATTCTCCGTGATGTGGAATATAATTAGTGTAAATTGTAAATTCTTACATACAGGCGCACACACACACACGGGCACACTTGCTAGCACATATACGCACATTATTAAATACTACTCAATATAAATTCACCACAGCACATTCAATCACACTTAACACTAACCACACACTTTAAATTCTACATACCCTGAACTTTACACACAAACACACACCTATACACTCACAGACAGACATGTATACACATAGATTATATACCTACAAAAGCAACAGTCTTCTCCTCATTAAATATCAGCCAACAGAATTGGCAAAAAACAATTAAAATGTGGCATATGTCGAAAGTTTCCTCAAGCCCTCACATTACACACGCGATATTCTTATCCACATGAACATTTTTACGTATTCATGATTTACACACAACTCTACACAGTCTACTCTACACAAATCTCAAAATTCTACACACATCAAATCAAATTACAGACAAACAGACAACTTTCTATATTGTTATTTTATAATGGATTTTGTATGGAATTCTTAGCCTATTTTCATAATTAAAGTAGGTAAAATAAAGATGATTTTTTAGAAGTGGAAAATAAAAAATAATATTTGCATTATCTCGGCGATATAAAAATAAAAGGGTAAGCAAAGAAAATGCAATTTGCGCCAGCACTCGCAAGAGGAGAGAGAGATGCTCTCGCTAACTTATTAATTTTCAAGAGAGCTTTTTATTTAGCATTTTTATTTAATCTGAGCGCACTTTTATTATCATAAAACATTCCGCATTTTTGTAAATTAAATCCTTCCAACGCAGGAAGGGAAGGCAGTACTGCACCCGACGCTTGAGGAATATCGTGTATTGTCTCCTCTTTCTTCCTTCCTCTTCCCGCCTTCCTCTTTCTTCCTTCCTTTTCACTCCTCAACCATTCCCATCTCCATACCGAGGAAATCCTCTGCTCCATATTCAACAGATTTTCCAAAAGGGGAACAAAGATGGAAGCAGAGCCACTTTTTGATTCACGTAAATAAATATTAAGACGCGCGCTCGCCGGCACTTAAAGCGCGGCCGCAATTTGCCTTCGTTAACTAAAAGGCACCCCAAAGACCGAGAGTAAAAAATAATCTCGGACAACTTTTTGCTCGGCACCGCCACCAGCGTCCAGAGGGAGCGTGAGCAGTGGCCCGGCGCGGTGGTGGCTGTCGTAAAAACGCGATATTCTTTTAAGATCTCATCGCCATGCGCGCTGCGCTGTGGCAGGCAGGCAAACGCGAGGCGGTAAACACGGGCGACTGTAAAAGTCAACGATGCACCCAAGGACAGAGGAGCGCAGCTATTAGCGACAGAAATTAAAAATTAATTTCATCCTTCTTACACGTTTAATTAAATTACAAACGGGACGCTCATCCGCCGCGCCGCGAAGACAGTGATTTTTTTTTGTGCGCTCGCCGCTGTGTTACTTAATTAATGTTTTCTGCGTCTTTCCTTTGTTGAGATCTCTTTTAAGGGGTTGCAATTTTATATTAATTTTTATAGGGGGTTTCTTAAATTTAGTTATTTCGGGTTATGTGTAGAATTAGGCAAATACAATTGGATGCGTAACTTTCAGCTATTCTTCGAGATATAAATTCGTTTATAGAAATCTTAAAGCATTAATACACATATACATTAAAATGTAGAACAGAAAATTGATTCAAAATTGCAAAATCGGTTATTTTAATAGGTGATCGAGCTTCGCGATCGGCTTGTTGTATTGGTGTACATGAAAACATGCACTGCAAACCCGCGTCAGCGATCGCGGACTCTGGTAGGGGATCGAATTCATAAATCTGCGTTGTGTGCATACTAAACATGTCAAAAATATCGATATCGATAAATATAGATCTATCGGGCCCAAAATGATGTTAATAGACGATCGAGCTTCGCGATCGGGTTTCTTAAATTTAGTTATTTCGGGTTATGTGTAGAATTAGGCAAATACAATTGGATTCGTAACTTTCAGCCGTTCTTCGAGATATAAATTCGTTTATAGAAATCTTAAAGCATTAATACACATATACATTAAAATGTAGAACTGCAAATCGATTCAAAATTGCAAAATCGGTTATTTTAATAGGTGATCGAGCTTCGCGATCGGCTTGTTGTATTGGTGTACATGAAAACATGCACTGCAAACCCGCGTCAGCGATCGCGGACTCCGGTAGGGGATCGAATTCATAAATCTGCGTTGTGTGCATACTAAACATGTCAAAAATATCGATATCGATAAATATCGATCTATCGGGCCCAAATTATGTTAATAGGCGATCGAGCTTCGCGATCGGCTTGTTGTATTGGTGTACACGAAAACATGCACTGCAAACCCGTGTCAGCGCCGACTCCGGCAGAAGATCGAATTCATAAATCTGAGTTGTGTGCATACTAGGCATGTCAAAAATATCGGTATCGATAAATATTGATATATCGGCCCCAGAATATCGATATTTTTCGATAATTTCGCTTTCCATAATGTCAATGTCGTAATTTTTGATTTTGTGTTGACATGTCATTGCCTTAAACGCCATCTGATTTTCATGATATAAACTTAATAAAACTAAACATTGGTTAAAGTTGAATAAAGTTGAATGAATGCTCATAGGGATCACCAGAACTTATTTAATGTAGTTATTGTTTCTCAAGGTTAACACTATTCAATTAAAAGCAACAATATAAATATATTGTTATTATTGTAATTCATATATTTTGACGGTAACACTCAATCATCATCTCAATGGTATATTTCCTCTAAAAATGCATAAAAAACTAACATTAAACAAAATTATTGGAAAGGGTGTATTTCTCAATTAGACAGCCTTTGGCTGATTCAAGAATAATAATATTCATTCATCAGGAACTTCAGAATGGGATATGTATAAGTAATTTATACAGAATTAATTTTATGGCAGGATATTAGGCCCAACGAAGCTGTTCAAATGCTTTAAAACATATTTGTGGTCCGTGAACAATTTTGACTCGAAACCCACAAATACATTTACATTTGAGAAATATTCCAATCCATGTTTTGAAGTGAAAACTCCTTATTAGAGGATACACCACTTCGTAACGTAACGCGTAACGCGAAATGGTGACAATCGGGCTTCTTTCGCATACAGTAACGGTTACACGCTATTCGTATTTCGGACAGACGCTTCTCTCATTCTCCACAAAGTACTTTGGTGCACCAAGCGCGCAGGTATAGCTTCAGTGTTTACAAGTCATTAGTCTGACTAATGAATCTAAAATGAGATGCAGCGGCCCGTAGGTAGAATCCATCTCCTTTCAATAACATTGGCCTGGAAAGGCTGGGCTTAAAAGCTTGGTAATGTGAAAGGCCGCCAAACGGTTAATAGTGAAAATATAACCTAGAACGACCACGTTCTGATTGAAACTTATAAAAATGTGTTAAAACAAACAGAAGATGATCCTGAGTACATTCAAGAATCTCGATTAAATTGACCACATACTAAATAGATCAACTTAGGTTGGTTTAAGTTATCACTCCTTTCGGGCGTCCCGAGACTCTCACATTAAAAAAAAACTTTAAATTTTGAAATATCTTAAAAAGATGAGTTCTAGACAATGCTCGATTTTCATATTTTTGCACAATCTATCTCATTTTAAATACATTGGCCGGACAAGGC
>JAODAC010000004.1:3085246-3111204 GCA_027575185.1 Mimaenictus wilsoni | reverse complement strand
ATGTTGTACCCCAACTGTGTTGTCACTAATTAATAGAATATTAATTATTAATAGAATATTTCGACTTCCTTAATATTCACTAAACAACTGATACGACTTAATACTCTGCTAATGGCAAGAATAACAAACTTATATTGTTCAGTGGTGGCATGTGGTGAAGGTAACAGAAGGGCCAGTAATTGCGACCGATACAATTCGCAATTACTGGCTGAACATCAGGGCCCAGGAATCCCAAGTCTTAGAGAATTGAATCATTGCCGTCGAATGGAACATAAAAGTGGCTTTCCAGGGTGGACCCACATTTTTATAATCCGTTCATAGAAGCGAGTACTCAAGATACACTTAAGTAAACACAAAATGTTAATACTGAAAAGTAGACATCAAATTCGTAATTGATGGAAGTGCTATTAACGATTTTTTTGTTATTTAACGAGGAGTGAAAATCTATAGGATACACTATCTACCTCCAGCATCAATGCTGTCAGTATGTGTGTACCACGTTAGACTTCGCGGAGAAGATGTCATGTTCCGCGCGAGTGCTGGTTTAGGCCTAAAGCTGGATTCCTGTCCCCGCAAGATGTTAGTGCGTCAGGAATGACCGACCAGCTAAAAACACTTCCTCGTTTGTCTGCCAGGTAGAACCTCTAAGACGGGTGGTGATAGTGGGGAGAGACAACAGTTTATATTTGTGCAAGAAGGCATGGCCGCCTTACCGTGTCGAAATTCTTCGTTCTATAGTTCGCGATGTCGCGAACTAGGGGGTTGGGATGATCCTCCAGGGATACATGTAAGATGGTTGCCAACTCAGTGGCAAACTCGGAGACATTAACGATTTTAACAATGACACATATGTATAGGTCAAGAATTGAAACATGTATACATTCAGGATAAATCGTATTTGTTCGGTGCATCAAAACGCCACGAAGGTTTGTAGGACAAAGTTTAACACTATCCATCTTCCTCAGGCTAACTCGGATAGCTCTGAACAAGATCGTGCCGAGGGCGCGCACTACTTAGCTAGGCCAAAAAAGAGACGCTCGTTATTTTGGCGCGCAGGGCGCCAAATTCAAATATTGATGGCGACCAGAAGTTAGCGCATCACAGCGCTACTATTACTACAGTTCTACAATTAAATCTTTAATCTTGGAATGATACCATTAAAATTATATGATATAGTGAGGAATACCATCGTTTCATTTACTTTCATTACAGGACAGCTTATATATTTTAAGCGGTGGTACCTTGTATTGCAGGAGAATGCAAAAGCCATACTGAAATGTGTACATTATACAACATGAAAAAAGTTAATTAATTTCCCAATTAATCCTAATTATACCATAATTAATAGTATGCAAGGAGATACAATGTACAAAATGTTAAACCAATTTGCACAACTATGATCTTACACTATTTTTCCTTTCATTACATAATAAATTCAATTAAGCGACAGCATCAGATATCATTTTGATTCGGTAACGACACATTTGTGAGGCAGCGGCAGCAATTCAATTGCGAGCCGTCGTGTTGTCGGTATTTTCATCCCCCAACTACCCCCGCTGGGTGGTGGGAGTGAGTGGTTGGGGATCGGCAGGGAGCGCACGGGCTAGGACGGCACGAATTAGGATCCGGTCGCTCGGTTCAAATTCGCGCAGGCATAAGGAGCACACGCGGCGATGTTAACAGTGCTATGGGGCGGCAGTTCAGGCAGGGTTGTGCGAGTGGTGGTAGGGAGATGGGGGGACGGTTGGAAGCGAGCGGCGAGCATGACGACGTATTAGCGCGAACATCGATTAGCGTTTCAACTGGAAATGGCCGTTTGAGTTCCGATTAGCGCTTGCCGCCCTTCTGAATCTAATTCACATCACAGAAAATTACACAAAAGACCGCCTAATCACCATGCCGCCTCCACCAAATCGTTATCACCGTCCTAATCGTGGATCATCGAACGAACGAACACGACTACACGGCGCGACGCGAATAAATTGCGTTGGTAATATTTCCGTGACTTAATTGATTACTTAATTAAAGCAGTTTAATTGTCGGTGTGAGTTTAGCGCGTCGAGGAGATAATGGTGGCGGTTGGCGGGCGGCAGTGGCATATTTCCGCTTGGTGTAAATGGATGAGCAATACGCAGCTAAGTGGTCTGTTGGACTGCAGCAGGGGGTTTGGAGGTGGCGGGAGGCGGTTGGTGAGAGGGTCTACGGGTGGTGGTTTGAGGGGGTGGCGCAGTAAGCGCGAGTGTATTGTGTCATCACGAGTTACTCGCGCGCCCGCCAGAGCGCACGATTTATCGCTCAATAAATTACACCGTGCGCCGCCTCTTTGTTGCGCGCACGTGGCGGCGGCAGTGGAGGAGGCGCGACGCCTCTGCACAAATCATTATCGTTATCTGCATACACACGGCTCTACTGCCACCACCGCCGCCGCCGCCCCCTCTTCGTCGCGCTCATCCACCGCCAACATTTTCCCACTCTCCGACATTGTCGCCAACTTCACTCTCTAATTACGCTGATTGATGTTTATTCATTTCCAAGCGTTTTCTTTTAATTGCCCGCGTTTAAATCCATTTGTAATTAATATCCTCATCATTTTGTTATTAATTTAGTTTTGAACACAGGTTTTCGAAGCGTCTATTTAGAAATTCAATTATACAAATGTGCGTTTATTAAATGGAACGCTTTGCGATTTATTGATATTTGTCATCGGCAACTTATTGTTATTATTTCATTGTTTTAGTTGTTATTGATATCATTTCGTTTATATCTATCTATAGATCAGTGGATCTCAAAGATTTAAAAATTGGGAATTTACAATAATCTATAAAATTATGAATCTTTGTCTTAGTACAAACATCTGCAATTATTTAGATTGGAGCAAATTTTAGATTTGGTTGGATTATGTTAACCTTTTAGGGATTCGCTTAAGAGGAGTAGGTTGGAATAGTTAAATTTATTTGATTTGTGATATTGAAATTGATTACATTTGTAAGGACTCGTGAAATTTTCAGAATTTTATTAGATCTGTACTGGGAATTATCCAACAGCAAGAAGTTGCTTCCCAAGGAAGTTCCAGAGAGATTTACGAAGGTTTAACTCTTGTCTTGTCAAATTTGCAAATTTCTGCGAATACTGGGAATAGGTTAGTGTAGTGACAAGGAAGATTCTCTGTGAAAGTTATTTAATTTAGATAATATCGAATGCTAATCTACAACGAACATCACTCTGTTGCGAAATCTTTGAAAGCTTCACTCTAAAGGTTTGTTTGATTTGTTATGTATCATTTACGATGAAACATTCGCTTAAGGCAGTTTCACACTTGAAGCATACGAGTCGAGGCTTTACAGTCTAGCTTAGAACAATATAGTACTCCTTTAAATCGATTGTTCAACACACATGATTCTAGCGTGAAAAATTATAAGGCGTTGAATATCTACCCTTAAAGACAGCTGTAAATGCGCAAAGCGACTTTATGAAATTATGACTCCGCGAGTTGTAAGTTCGCGGAGCTTCACTTAAGAAGGTTTGATATGCCCAGCAGAGTAAGCAACACAAAGAAGAAATACACACGAAGAATACGGTACATACGCGTAGGAATAATGGTTTAAAATAATTTACTCTTGATAATGCTGGACAAGAACTGATAAATTGCACATATTTCTAAGCGCAAGAAGCGCCAAAGATGCTAACTTAAGTGGGCAGCGGTTAGTCGGCCGGACGCATGCGCAACTTAGACAGCCGCTGCCACTTGCCTAGCGGCAGGGTTGAAAACCTCCAAAAGAGCGCTTTGGCGCGAACGAGAGCTAAAATTGATTTGGAACACTTTTCTATACGTTTCTTTTCATTTTATGGAAGCAATGCTGATGTTGTTCTTGGGCTATTGTCTAGCTATCCATCCAGCGTTTGTGAGGGCTTTCGGTTTCGGGCTCTTTACAGTGTGGTACCCCTTCACCACATGAGTAAGTCTTCCCCCAATATACTATTTGCGTGATCTTGCCTGAGTATTTTTTCATTACGGGTCATTAGTACTAAATCCTGCACTCCTCATATTTGCTTAATTTCTCAGTCTCGCTTAATTGTTCTCAGAGTTAGCATAGCATTGGTTCCAGCAATCCATTTAATTTAAACCTCACCAAACTTTGATAATATTAATTTAGATAATATTATAAAAGAAGTCCTCTGCATGTTCTAAGTATTTCTAAAGAACTACTGTGTATAGGGGGAATTTAAGAAATTCTTACAACTTTAGTGATTTTATAATTGAATTCTTTTGTAAGGACTCGTGAAATTAAAAAAAAAACATTAGATCTAAACCGGGAACACTACTCCAAAAGCAAGAAGTTGCTTCTCAAGGAAGTTCCGGAGAGATTAAAGTGAGGTTAAGTGTTGTCTTGCCAATTATCGAAAATTTCTGAGAATACCTGGAATGAATTAGTCCATAGACAGGGAAGATTCCCCCTGAAAGTTATTTAATTTAGATAATAGCGAGGGCTAACCTTGAACTCGCTTCAACGTGTTGCGAAATCTTTGAAAGCTTCTCACAAGTTTGTTTGATTTATTTTGTTTCATTTACGATGAAACATTCACTTGAGGTGTTTTTCTCCCTTGGAACGCTCGAGTCGTGACTGTACAGCCTAGCTCTCTTTAACCAATATAGTATTGATGAACAGGCTTGCTTCCTCTCCTTCAGAATCGATTGCTCAGAGACGATCCCAGTGTGAAAAATGTCTTAGAGTTGAATTCCTATCATTGGGGTGACCTAAATTGAATTGGGAATATCTTCTTCTTCCTATATTTTCCTTCCCATGTTAAGCAAGCAATGCTTGTGGTTCAGTGATGTTGATTATAGGATATTGATGTCTAGGGTATCCATCCAGCGTTTGTGCGTCCGTTGATCTCTGGCCCTTTCACCGTGGTTAATACTATCATCCACCATCATATCTTCTCTTTTCTGAGTCTTCTTGCATTGCGGGTCATTCGTACGTCCTGCACTCTTTATATTTCTTCAAGTTACTAGTTTCGGTTAATTGCTCTCAGCATATCATTGATTCAGGCAATCTATTTGGTTCGTGAGAACATGTAATGCTCCCAAAATTAGACTGTTCTAATTTTTGAAAACTTCCGTGAGAATATTTCTAGACTTGATGTCGAGATTATTTCAAAAGGATCTATGCGTTTAGTGAAATTTTTAATATTTTACTGATTTGTTAAAAAAAGTTATTATCTTCCTCTGGGAGTCCCCTTGAAATAGTACCTTGAAATTGTACTCCTGGTGAGGTTCAACCTTGGAAATTATATCCATATTCTGAATATTATACGATTAATTAGGATTTTCTAGAGTCAAATATAATGAAAATATCGTTTGAGAATCTCTGATAAACATACGAGTATAGTAGATATAAACCACAAAATACAAGCGTAATAACTACAAAAGGAATGAAACATTTGAAATTAGCAGGTAGCATTAATAAATCAAATAAAACGGTTTAGCGGAAGTTGGACGCAAAAATGTCTGCGAGTGAGCGATTTACGCCAGAAAGCGGCGCGCACATTATGCAAACATTTGCGCGTAATAATAATGGAGTTTTAACATAATAAAAGGGAGATTCCGATGCGGCGGAGTGTAAATTAATGAGAATGTTTTAGAGGTAATCTGCAACACTGAACGACGGCGATGACGGAGGCGGCGGTGAGAGCGAACGGAGGGGCGGATGGTGCAGGCCGAAGCAGGAGCGCATTTCGGAGGTGGGGATGCGACTGTTTACGGACGGGAAACACTTAGCGCTGGGTCTCTGCCTGCGCTTGCCACTCTCCTCCCTTCTCTCTATCGTCCCCGTCTGCCGCCCCCCTCACACAGTTATTCTGTGCGCCTCGTTTATCATATCTGCTTTGCTTTCGCCCTATTATGCTGCCACGTTGTGTCGTTCAGAGCCGACAGCTCGTCGGTGGTGCGGATTCGCTTCGGCCAGGGGTGGCTGTCTGTGCTCGGCTCTTGTATATGCGGTGGGGGACGGCGGCTGCCGCATTGCCTTCGCTCGTGAGTAGTAGTCACTGCCATGCGGATATACCGCTCAATTACGAACGTGTTTATCGAGCTCTTTCGCTTTGCTTCGTGTCCACTTCACCCTCCATGCCCGATCAGCTTCGATGGAGATGCTTTCTGACTGGTGACTACCACACTCATCGTCATGACCTGTATTTGCCGGGCATCGATTTAATGGCTATCGAAACTAATGATTGTCATTTAGGGTTTTTTTTATTAAAGGAATTTGACAAATCTTAGGTCATTGTGTTTTAGTTTTCACTGATGGACTGTTGAATTAGTCTGTCAATTTGCATTGGTCCTATTTTATAGAAGAATAGAAAATTACCTATTCATATTCAAACATTTCTCATATTAAACATACTAAAACATGTATAGTAGTAATTAGCTTGTGCTAAGAAATATCCTAATTAAATAATGTTTAATTCAAATTAACTCTCTGCTTCTGAGAGTCATTCAGGAATATGTCATGGCATATTCGTTTTAACTAAGAAATTTAAGAAAGAATTTGAAATGGAAACTTTAATTATTTGGTAGATTTTAGTTCTTTCTCTGATAGCCTTGTGTAGGTCAAATTGGGAATTTTTACTAACTTCAGAAAGGCACTAGGCAATTGATGACAAATCTTTGGGAAGTCGTGGATCAAATTTTCTTCATGTCCTATAAGGGTCCCCCCACGTTAGAGAATATCGATCAAAAACTTACTTATTAAATAAATTCACACTAAAAACACTTTACAAATTCACATATTTAAATCCAAATATACAAAATCACACTTAAAACAATCACTTAACTCAACAATCGTAATGTGCAACCCATCAAATAACCAACACACAGAACAAGGGTTATAATACCTCTCTACAACAAAAATCAACATCAATAATCACAACAATAACAACATCACCATCACATTAATATAACATGTAACAAAAAATAAGAACATGTATTTCGAGGCTGAAGGATCAGTAAGGTCGATAGCCAGCTCTCTAGACCGAATACAAAATGATTATTATTGTTTTTGGTTCATTATTACAAAAAAAATTGCTTAATTGAGCAAATGATTCATAATTCGTAATTAGTGTAAAAGCACATTAGTGCTTAGCGAAATTATTTCTCCCCGAGTTGTACGTTCGTGGAGCTCCAGTCAAGGGGGCTTAATTAGTTCACCAGCAGAGTATCTCGACAATCTATACGTAAGAAATGCTGAAAGACACGAGGAATATGTATGTATGTACATTCTTCGCTTTAGCTGTACAAGGCGTGAAGATGCTTAGACCTTCATTTTATGAGTTCTCTCCATTCAGTTGGTCTTGATTTTGGCTCATCATCCATGATCACCTTCTAGGACCACCCAAGAACCGACCACCTACCAAATCCATCTTATCTAGTCCAATTTAAAATTGTACCCGACTTCAATTGCCCCTAAAGGTATGGAGGTACTCCACTTCCGGAAATACTGTTTCAGATTATGATACAAATATGAGATAATCTTTAAAATGAATAAATGAAAAACGCTGCCTCAAGCATAAAATCAAGCCAAAGTCCTAAATTTGAAACCACAACAAAAATAAAAATACAGGTAGAAATGAAAAGGAATTATGAGTCAACATCGCCGTTGGCAGGAGTCATTGATTGTACACGCTTTTTTATTCTGCGTTGTTTCGCCGTTTGCCCTCCTGTGTCTCATCCCACCACCAGAGTTATGGCATATACATATTTCCGAGAGAATTGTGTTTCGTACTCCAGGTGTGTGTGTGTGTATGACTGTTGTGTGTAGCTTCATATTTCTATTTGTTGCTTGCTGCTGAATACTGAATACAGTCCGTTACCGGCGGCTGGTTTGCCGAATAATTTAATTAAGAATAACACAACGCCACATACCAGTTGTTGGACATTGATTGCATGCCGGGAACGCTGGCAGCATTCAACCGCCACACCATTCAGCGTATCACATGCATTGGCCCGCCACAAGCACGCCGCGCCGGCCAGATTGACAATTGGAATGCAATAAAGCAATAAAATTATTATCATCAACAGCTACAACGTGCGGATATTATTGCTTACTTATGCATTCCGAATAAAGCAAAATATTGAATGCATTAATAGCCTGCGCCGATGATTGTAATTATTTAACAGTTTGTGCGATGTTCGATGCAATAGCGGTTTGCGATTATTGAGATGAAATTGATATTGTTGTAAATCGGATACATTGGCAAACTTGGCATACTGCAAGTTGTAAATCATTCATTTATTTCTTTTAAATACACCTCATACCTGAAATTAAACAAAAAAATTACGTAATCGAAAATTTTAAATCGCAATATTTATGAATATATTTCGTAAATATATGTTTATTATTATTTATATTTGTCATTTTCATTTTGATAAATCAACTTTTCGCGAAATATCGATACTTTTTGGAATGGATACTTTTGAAACTTCGATATTTTCGATACCTAAGTATAGAACATAAGTATCGACATTTATTGGTACCAAAAATATATCATGACGCTATCTTGTTTACATACAATGCTCCAAATTCGAAGGATTCCAGTAGATATTGATGCTGATTTTGCATTGTGCTGAGTCGCTGCTACGTCAGTATTTATAGTGATTTACCTACAGCTTTCTGGGCTGGAAAATAATTGTACCCACATTTTTCCGGTATTCATGGTAGTGTCTTGTTTATAGGAATCTTAAACTGAACAGATAGTGGACTGATGATAAACATGTTGGCTGATTGGACTGATTCAGTGAACTGAATAAATGAGTGGAAAACTGAACTAAAGTGTTAAACTGACTGAAAGAGTTGAGATGATGCGATGTTTCTATACAGCTCCAGGTCGGTTTCTGGAGGGGCTGCATGTTGATCTGAAAGCGAGCGTAGGTACTTGTACACCACGGTTTAGGTTCTCAAGATCACATCAGATGTTCTTGCTGAATCTGCATACTAGTTTGTAGCTTCAATATCAATATTTATAGGAGCTTCCTTACAACTTTCTGGTCTCTAATTTCGGGAATTTTACTAACATTTGTTGAGTCCGGTATTCATAGTAGTTTCTGCAGGAATCTTGACCTGAATATTGCAGGCTGACTCACAGTCAATACATTTTCCAATTATATTTTTACTCGTTACAGTAATCTTCACAAAGAATAAACTTAATGATTCTGATTGTGTAAGTTGAGGAATCGACGTTGAAGTATCGCTACTTGTTATTTATTATCTGTTAATACTTAAATTGTTAATCGATCAGAATTCAACGTGTTTTTGTATGATAAATATCAGTGAAAAGATGAACTAGTGGAATACTCTATTCCGTGTCACATATGCATGGGAATGCAGTAATAAAATAATTTATAATCATTTTAGAAGAAATGAAACTTTAAACATATCGATATTTCTGCAATAAGTGTTGAATGATATCATTGCCAATGCATGGATTAAATTAAAATATGTTCATTGGTATATTATTGCATGATTTGAAGTATTCCATGATTGAATTTCCATATTTTTAAAATAAAGTCTAAATAACCAACGCTGTTGGGTACATATTTTTCGCAGATAATACGATTATCATCATAATTGCTGGTTCTGATTAACAGATGGCCTCATTGCGATGGCATGTCAAAAAGTATCGAAAATTACTAGATTCTATTAATTAGTATCGAAAATTAAAGTATAGATAAAAGTCGATAAGTACCGCAACGTAGTATCGATACTTATCGATACCGATACTTTTTTGACATCCCTATATATTGCCAATACATAGGAACATAATTATATATCATACATGTTTCGATTTTCGGTAATTCTCCTGTGTTAACTGACTATAAAATCCACCGCTGTGAAATTAGTAACAAATCCCAGAAAAAGATATTTGAGATATTCATAAGAAAAAAAAATCGAGAGAGTCTCTTCTCCATATGTTGTTTATGTGACCAAAATTAGTATAAATTTAGCGAGCCCCAATTTTTTCACTCGGTGCAAGTACTCTAAAAACCGATTAAAGTTTATAATTTTCAATGCATCAGTCCATAAGATATACAGTCCATTTTCTTCGGAACCAAAAAACTGTGCTCCGCGCTCAAGCAGAAGACGACTGATTGCAAGCGTTGTTACCTCAACAATCATGTATGCCGCACTTGTGTGGCACGAAGCAATGAGTCAGAGGCGGCAAAAGAAATCTTTATTAGCAATACATAGGAGCGTTGCTATTGCTGTGGCCAACCTGTACAGCACAGTCTCTACGGCTGCGGCCCTCGTTATAAGTGGAATAGCACCTGCTGATGACAGGTTACAGAGGCTCGGCAGGCTTGGGTGATGAAACGTAAATCTCAGCCACTAGTAGCAAATGAACAAGGAAGCTTATTCCTCGTATAGAGATCTGGATCGGCCGAAAACATGGGAAAACTAACTACTGGCTATCTCAATTCCTCTCGGGACATGGGTGTTTCGGGGAGTACCTATACCGTATTGGAAATAGAGCAACCCCCGAATGCTTCTATTATGGGGAAACCGATACTGCTGAACACACCTTCTTCTCGTGCTGGAGGTGGAAATCCATAAAGTTATCAGCTGAAAAAGTGCTAAAGAGAACGTTAATTGTGGAGGATATCATACCGCTCATGATAGAAAAAGAAATACATTGGAACGTCGTCATTTCTTATATAAATAATAATAACCTTAATTGGCATAACCCTCGTGCTTCTTATAAACGTAAATTATCATTCCAACTCAAAAATAAAAATTAACAAAACAACATATCTTATTAATACTATGTACATACTAATAACACTATTTTTATACCTTCCGCATGCACTTCCTCTTCTGAACTACACTCAAAATGATGGCCACCCTCTCTCAGACAACAATTTACCAACACAATCTACTTCCATTCTCAACTGACTCACACACCCTTCATTAATTCCCATACACTCTCCAATCACATGCTCCCAGGTATCCTTCCCATCCATGCAAATTAATTTCTTATATAAAAGAAATATTAATTGAGTAGACCAAAGAGGAACAATTAACAATAAAAACAACGGGTTACACAAACTAAGGCAACGCAAACTGACCATCTGATATGCCACAACAGGTAGTTCCGAGTGGGGGGTGAATATTAACATCTTATTATATATTATATATTTTATGTATAAACTATTTATTGTTTCCATAAAAAAAAGTGTGCTTCAATGTGTTTAAACAAAAAATATTACAAATTCAGTTGAGACTATTCTACTGGAAAAAAATTAATGATCCACTCGGTGTTGATAGGAGAAAGGAAGATAGAAATAAAGAGATAATGCGTCATTATAAATTTGAAATTCAAGCATATACTACGTTTTAACTGCTAATATTATCATTAATTATCATTTTGTAGGACCTATAACATCATAATATCCTCTTAAATTGTTATGTATAATTGTTAATTCAATTTTACACGTTTGATATTGAGCATGAAATCTTATAGAACCAATAAATAATACAAAAGGAGGATATGCCTATGATAAATTATAGTTATGTAGAGAAAATTGTTCGCAACTTTGTATCGCTTTGCAGGCATTTTAATTTTTAAAGTATGACCCAATATCAAAGTGGTTTAAACTCAATAGCGTCATTAAATGAGCATTGTATCCGTAATCATCGATCCACTTGCAAATTATAACAACAAACCCCTTTACAATTCAGTATATGATCAACCCATAATTCCATCTCTCTACCTCTCTCTCTCTCTCTCTCTCTCTCTCTAGATCTCACCCTCTCTACATTTCTCGCTTTCAGGTTCCATCTCTCTCACTCTCTTTCCATTACTAAATCTACATATCGTAGTTGAGTTGTGGCATTCTGCCTGCATGCAACTACGTAAATACACACTATGCCACTCCTGCCACCTCCAACGGCCTCGACTGCGCCAAAGGCAACAACCACCTCTCAGACCCACTGCATAGAGTC
The DNA here is from genome assembly GCA_027575185.1 of Mimaenictus wilsoni. Taxonomy (NCBI): domain Eukaryota; kingdom Metazoa; phylum Arthropoda; class Insecta; order Coleoptera; family Staphylinidae; genus Mimaenictus; species Mimaenictus wilsoni. The sequence continues at coordinate 3,099,208 of JAODAC010000004.1, read as the reverse complement.
GCGCACCAGAAATTCCACACTTGCGACACTGCAATAATAGCTTACTTATGCGCCCATTTACGATTACGAAACAGCCACTTCATAATTTGCTAATTACGCAGGCGAGTAATTAGTACTGTAGGACCTCGGGACAAGCTGAGATAATTAAATAACAACATGCGTCATTCGCTGCAAACGTTATGTGAAAACGCTCTGCGTTATCGTTGAGGGTAAAATAGTTTAAGCCTTCCAATTATGCGAATGCATTTAATGATGACTCATATATGCGTGTTAAGGCTAATATATCAATAAAATTGTTATTTGGTGAAATTGTAATTGGTGATAATTTAATAATATACATATTTTACATACGTTGAATGAAGAATTCTGTAATTATTAATTAGCAATTGATGAAATATGTTTAATTATAATTATTTATTGAGAAATTACGCGTAAACCTCGTTAATGTAATGTTAAATAAATATTATATTTCCAAAACCTATGTTTCCTCACCTTGTACTTTCAAGGAGAGTGGGTCAATTGTCCGCCATGGAATTGAATAAAAATGTTTATACCTATAGTATATATACTATATATGGAAATAATTTGTGTTAACGGGATTTTTCGCCGTTTGTCAAAATACATTCAAAATTTGGTATATATTACTTTAACAGCCACATTCGCCGTATGAGTATCGTGCCGTCGCGTCGGTCGGTAAAATGCAGGCGCGCTGACGACTGTGACCAATACTCAGTTATTAAAACAATTATATACCTAATCTTGAATTTTCCCGTCAACACAAACTATTTCGATATTTGTATTACACTTACAAAAAGTTTCATTCAATTCTGTGTCGGACAAGTGAGGCAATCTCCTGGAGAGTGCTCAACTTTAAACTTTTGATAGAGGTATGATATGCTATCAATGTGAAATACATATATCTGCTATACGAATGAAGGAAAAAAAATGCAAGTAAAGAATCGCAAATGGGGAATTTGAAAAAAGTAAGGGAAATAGGTATATTAATCGAGAAATACACGTGAAAGTAAGTAAAAAGATGTTAAGACCGGGATTATATATTATAAATTTTAAAAATAAATACATTTATATTCATTTAAACCTAAATTTCCACCGAAGAGCATGGCGTTCAAAATCATCAGGACGGAAAAAAATAATAATAATTAAGCATGATTAGTCATCACATTGATGAGACAAGAATAGTGTCGTTACAGTCATTCAAAATTTGTCTCTCATGGTAGTAGTCTAGATGGTATTATGGATGATGGTATGAGTGTAGAAACTAAACTAGTTCAAATATCTGTCTACAGAAAAGTTCGAAAGTGTGGTACCTTCAAGGGAAGTAGAAGTTAAGTTTATTTTGAAGTTTGACTTGGATAGGATGTTTTGTCTGCCTTAATTTGTAGCATGTCGACAAGACGTCCAGGCGATTGAGGTTCGAGTACTCAGGTTGGACACCTATTTGTGTGAATTATTCACAAACATTTCTATACACTCACTGTTACGCGGTAATCGCGTTTTTTTAAAACATTAATTTACTACCCGTTGATTGCCCGGGACCAGACTTAACTGGATCTTTTGCTAAGTTCCTTGAATTCTCGTGACACATGTTTTACTCAAAGACGTCAAAGTTCAAAATACACCAAGTAAAAAAGCATCACGGCTTTATTAAAACGGCACAATGAACACGCAAATACAAAAGCAAAATACAAGTAAACCCGACAACTCACCAGAATTCGGCGCATGCCACGCTTTTATGGTGGTGTTTTATGTTGGACACCCCCAACGTCATCGCGCAAAAGTTCAAATAACCTTAAGTAACGTGCGCAGCAAGCGTCGTACATCCTAGTCAACCAACTCAACACTCACCTACATGCATATTTCTATAAACGCATTAATCTGCCCTCATTTTTATTGCTACATTTGTGGCTCTTTAAAACTGATCCTTTGTTAATTAAAATAAATGTTTGGCTCTGTCCATCTCTACAGCCTGGTGGTTGCGTCTCGGCTTACCAAGAAAGAGGACCGGGTTCGATTCAAAAGAGGACAGGGTTCGATTCACCGGAATGGGCAATCCACCGGGTGAATTATTATTCCCCCATAACACACACACACACACACACACCTACAACATGATTCAATATTAAAACATTCAACACAACATTCAAGAAAGACATTCAACACAACAAACGAGGTCCGCAACCGTAGAGTCAGTGCTGTACAGGTTGGCCACAGCGATAGCAACCCTCCTCCGTCGCTAGTAAAAATTCTGTTTATATTTTTTTGATGAATAAAGACACTTTTTCACAATTCTACAAATATAATTTATTTTTGTACAATGTACATTTCGGCTTTTGCCATCATCAGGTACTGAAGAAAGAAAATTACAAAAAGAAAATCAGCTTAAAAACTAACAAGGAGAGTGTTCCAATTGTCCTCCACCAAATTGAATGAAACTTTTTGTACGTGTAGTACACATATAGAAATAACTTGTGTTAACGGGATTTTATGCCGTTTTGAGCCGTTTGCTCAAAAATAATTTTCAAAGTTTGCCACAAATGAAGCATGGTATATATTGCTTTAACAGCACACTCATCTGTGTGAATAAAGTGCGCTTATTCATCAAAAAAATTATTCAACATGTTCTATCAATAAGTGACAGAAGACTCTTTCAAATATATTCTATTTATAGTTATCATTTAACAAAGTAATCATTGAGTTGAGGAATTCATTAATAAATCCAATTAATGCATTAACAAAATATGCTGCTTCATACCTGAACGCATCGAATAACAAACATCCTTATCCCTCCCTCAATCAATGCATTAATTACAATTAAAGTACCTTAGAACAAGTTAATTACCTTAACTTGACCGAAACTAATTCTTATTCTAAAGAACAAAATACGTCAATCACTTACAATTCACCTTGCCTGGCATGAACATTTATTCATTGCGCAAATATTTTAAGCCGGCCAATCATGCGAATGCATTCAATAATACAATATGAACAGTGTTGTGTGCGATCGCAAATGCGAAAACGCGAAACGCGGAAAGCTTTTAAAGACTCGTCCGCAATCAATTTGCGTCCGCTTATTAAATATTTATCGATGTACGTTCGCTGGTACGTGTACACACACACACATACACACACCCACGCACTCTGGTATGTGTATGTTCAGTTAATTATCGCCGGCGCGCGGGTGCCACCTCCCATTCACCCCCGCCTGCCTGCCTGCCTGCCTGCCTGCCGCCTCCCCGACACCGGACGCGCGCAATTGCCGCCCGTCGTAATAAAAACGCAATAAATCCGTGCTTGTGTGAACGAGAATTTGCACACATGCCATGCCATCGTGCTGCATTGGTGCGTGTGGCCGTGTATTTGTGTGTATTGCTGTGTGTGTGTGTGCGCCTGCAATGAAAATGCGAAAATTCGGAAATGGGAATTGCACTCGACCATTTGCTCTGATTAAATAACGCCGAATTAGCCCGCAATAAATCGTTTTTAATTTAATATTAAATAAACTGTTCGGGTTAATCAAAAACAAAAATTTCATTATGCCGATCCGCGGCGGCGGCGGCATACGGCGACTGGCGACGCCGACGGTGGCATGGGGCACGGTAGATTATTTCTGCATTGCAGGCCGATCAATGTTTTAATTAACTAATGTCGGCCATGTTTAAATTGATAACTGCGGTGCGCTGGCCACTGCCAATACCGTTTTGCGTTCGTTATTCGTCTATGTGGGATTTAATAATGTAATAGAGCTGTCAATAAATTTAATTTCTTTTCATATTTTCATATTTTTTAATTTGCTGGTATTATTTGTTTAATTATGATAGCGTTTGCAAATTCATTTTTACAGGCTAAATTACTTTTGTGGCATTATCCATGAATGAAAATGTATGATGTTAATGGTTAAATGAGTATTTTATGCAGGTAGATAGGATTAGTTTTGAAATTATTATTAAGATCTTCATTGATAATTTACTTTATATTATTTCGTGTAGTTATATTGTAATTGTTTCCATTGGATTTGATAACAAAATATATTTGGGATGACACCCATAACACAATTAAAACTTATTACCAACAATAAGCTATTGAACCTTAGTCTATGAAGTGTGAAGGGTCTTATTAAGAGTTATTTAAACTTTATTTTATTCCTGATTAGTGGTAGAGTGTTATTTGACGCGATTTAGCACCGTTCTAATAGAAAAATGGTATATCAGAAACTACGAACTAAGCAGCTTTTTTTCAAAGTTATATTCGTATTAAATAAAGTTCAATGACTGTTCATACAGGATTGTGAACTTTTATCCAAGAAGTTATTATTATTGTTTAATGCTAAGTCTAAGTTTAAGCTAGATCAAATTGTTGGGAAACACCGAGAGAACAAATGACGAATAAAGTTCAATATCAAAACCTAGTTATATGTTTCAGCTCGTTCCCGGAAATGTCTATGAATACCAGGTTTAGTGGTTTAATGAATTGTTGTTGACTTACCTTTTGATCAAAACAAACTTCTTTTTATAATTAATCATTGACATCACTACCAGGAGGAAAGTCAAGGCAGATTGTAGAAAAACATATATAACTGCAAAATATGCATTTATCAAAAGCGGAGCGAAAAGTTCTGAGTATCCAGACTGGCTCATCTGGCATTAAAGAGAGAGCGGCTCGCAGCTGGATAAGGAAAGAGTTTGCAGACAGCTGAAGGCCTTTTTATACTGAATTTCTCAATACTTGCCGTGTTATATAATAATCTTTCAGTTCACGAAGCTCTAACAATATTACCCCAAAAGTAATATTGTTAGAACTTCGTGTACTGAGGCGACCACTGACTCTGCAATTCAATTGACAAACAGAGCATCTGTGAAGGACGCTTGGTCGTCAGTTCCATTTAATTGTAATTCTAGCATTGTTATAGTTTTTAAAAAGTTTCTGTATTATATTTCCAGGTAAAAATTTGGTTCCAAAACCGACGCACAAAATGGAAAAAAATCGACAACATATCGAACTCCACCGAAGCCGACACAAAGAGTCAAACGCCACCAAAAGAAACGTCCAAATCCGGCGACGAGTCCTCCTCAACAAAATCAACAAAGAGCACCTTCACCAAACAACAACTTCAACAAAATCACCACCACCACCCGCAAAGCTCCCAAAGCTCCAACTCCAGCCTGGAGAGCGATTCCAAGTGCTCAACGGATGTATCACTTGGCAAAACCTTCGCCAACACGTCGCAGAAGCCATCCAGTACCACACCAATCTCGTTTCAGGATCAGCTAAACTCCACCAACGATGTCCTCCTTAATCTCTCGTTCACCGCCAAAGACAGCGGCCAATCCTAAACGACTTAAGCGCATGTACCTCCTCCCGGAACGCGAATAGGTTAAGTCAATTTCAAATTAGCCGCAGGCACATTTCGTGACAGAAACAATGCAATATGCTGTCAAATGTCGATGGTAAAGTGGGGCAACGCTGCAGTGTGTGCGAACGTGTGCGAATGCGTCGCAGGGTGTTTGTTTCACGATAATTAACATCCAAGCGCAGATTGCCTCCACTCCACTCCACTCCACTCCACTCTCTGTGCATACACGTGTGTGTGTGTGTGTATATGTTTGGGCGCGCGAGTGTATGTATGAGTGGGTGCGTTACACCCGAAATCAGTTCACTCGCTAATTGCGCACCGGTGGATTCGCTCCGCCCGGCGCCTCCGCCAAAGGATAATGTATAATGCAGTGGCACATTAGCAGCGGGAGTGAGATAACCCACAATTGGGTGTGTTATACGCTCGAGAAGGATGCAGAAACGGATAGGATAACGCAATAATGGGCGCTTCGATGAATATATGCACGCACACACATACACATAGAATGTACGCAAACTGTATTCGAGACCTTCAACAGCGATTATCGATTTTTAATGATGCTCAATCATTCAATGTGTAGCAAGCGTGCGATGTGCTGCGGCGCGTTATTGAAAACAGATTAAAATTGAAGCGTTTGTTATTGCCGGCCAGAACGCCCACAGGCTCCCCATTAATAGCAATATTAATCGCAAACTACTACTATCGGCCGACTAATTAATATTGTTTTATCATAGCTTTCGTTGTGCAGCTTGAAAAATATTCAAATTTTACAACAGAAAAAATACAAATTGGGAGTCTTACTGAAATGGGTGTCCTATCACTGTCGATAACAAATTATTCAAATTTTAAAATACAAATATTTATGCGGGGGGTCCTTCAAACGGGGGTTGTTAATAATCATAGTTTTCCCAAATGTACATCCAAAAGAATGCGATGAATATTACAGTGCGAGTACCATCAATGTTTTCCAAAGTTATAATCTAGGGATTTTACTCTTAGAGACCTTTATCTCTGTGGGATCCTCCCTTTGGATACTTACAGCCTGTTTTTTCAATAAAAGCCATCAAAGAAATGATTGGAAATCGAAAATTGTGTTGGGGGTCTTAGAAAAGAAGTACCCCTGTAATAAGGGTCGTCTCTCTTTAATAAACTGCGGGATAGTAAAATCTGTTGAGAATAACAACTTTTTCCAAATAATGTGCGGGCATCTTTATAAGTATACTGAAATACGAATACCTGCAGCACAAAATACTAATGGGAGTTCTCCATCGATAAATTCTGATGGGATTCCCCTCCTGAGAATATGCAGGTTTCTTTTCCAAAACTGTCTTTTTGAGATTTATTATGCCACCCAAAAATTCAAACTCTACTAATTGTAAGAGTACCTAACACTACAGTTTTCAGTGGAATACCAATATATGTTGTACATTTCTGTGCTGGATTTGTGTCTAAGACAATGTTTCCCAAAATGTTGAGAAGGCACAAGCGTTGTTCCTCCATGAAAAATCGAAGAACTACTACTCTTCAGGATTTGAACTAAAGCAGTGTCTTCTAAAACCTTATAACTCTGCGTAGACTTCAAAGAGTGGAAGTACACTTAACTGTTGAACACTTAACTGGAAATATCCCCAAAATGAAATTGGTTCAAAATCATTTAGGAAACATTGATCTGAGATTTATTCATTGTCTACAATGTTGTATTGTAATTCAGTAAATAAGCAGTAAATTCAGTAAATAACAAATTAGTTGCTAACACAAATTATAGCGGAAGTGTTGATAATATTGTCAAAAAACATCTGCCCATTTATTTTTAGCAGAAAACATGTATATCTATTAATTTCTAGTGAAAATATTGATTCATTCTAGAATATATATCTGGTTTTAAAATATACCTTTTCTAGTGAGAAATACAATTATAAAACACAAACCAATCAATATATTCAATAAAAATCTATGATTTTACTATATACAGGGTGTTAAAATTGAATCATGTGAATATATCTGTACTGCTTTCTGTTTTTGTAATAAATATAAGGTTATTAAGTGTAAAAATGTAATAAATTATGCTATACGCACTCGTAACATTGTAAATAATACCAATTTACTTATTTACTTTGGAAAATTTTAGACTGAAGTACACACTAAGATTTGAAGGATATCTTTAAACATATATAAGTCAAATTTATAGCTAATACAAAGTGTATATACATGGATGACAAAGTAATGTAATAGAAACATTTTATAAATAAATTGAAACCAAATTAAAATTACTGTAAAGAAGAACATATAATGTATAAGCGCATCAGAAAATTAAAAACAAAACAAACAAAAAAACTATTTTCAATACAAATACAGAAAAAAATAAATACTTGAGGCGAAACATGAATAAGTACAATTTCGAAAATGCACATATTTAAAACTTGAAAACTATAAACATTAAAAGCAGAGCCTTTTAGTGCATATTTTTACTATGATAAATTGATTAAATTGCTGGATTTCGTTAGTTTTATTGTCGCTGATTGTTGATGAGTTTAAACTGATAACAGTTTGTTCTAAGTATGATCAATTTGTATGACTATTAATGTAATCTATTGCGATACAATAAACAAATGAGTCAATACATTTGTTTATATTATTTTTATTGCTATGTAAATAATTTTATGGCGGCCGTAAGAATATTGCGTATTTTATGGCTTATAATTACAACAAACAGATAAATTTAATTCATAAATTGGATGATTCAAGAGGAATTATGTAAATCAGGTGAGTTTGTGCAGTTGTTTTCATTTGATTATTTCTATTTTAATCAGTGGGATGTCCGCTGAAAGTATATATGTTTTAGTTTTATTAATTTATCAAAAAATGAGCAATTTCATAGCTTTAATTATTTGTGTAATTATGAACCAATATTAAACGAGTATATAATCAATATTAAAATATATGTTGGTCGTATTCCTTAGGAAAATGACAAACGTTCAATTCTCTACATTACCATGATGTTTTTTTTTCCATTTGTTGGAAAAAATCATTTTAAAACTCCAAATTTCCTTTTTGCTAAGTCTCCTTTTTTTACAAAGTTTGCGTTCGGGGACAGACTTCGTAAAACAATGTTTATATTCTCCGAAATATTTATATAACGTATTATTTAATATAAAAGACAACCTTTTTGTGTCTTGCCCTTTCAACGTTGTTTTATTACAAAAAAAATTCGCAAAACAACATCTTTGTAAATGTTGTAAACGTTGTGAAGCATTTTCCTTTGAAATGTGAACAATTCAAAATGTACGCGCGAAATGAAAGCCTTTGAATACAAAGAAGTGAATATATTTCGCCAATAGAACAGCGTGCGCCATCTGCGATTGAAGTAATCAACTTCATTATTCTGGATAAATTTCAAATGAAGAACTATGTAACAAACTACTAAATATTTACAAGTTTTAATTTATTTCATATTTCAACGTATTTTATCAAGTTATCTTTTATCAATAATTATCTCATTGTTAGACGTTGAAGAACGTTGCACTGTTGTGTAATAAAAGTTCTTCTTCTGCATTTGTCCTTGATAGGCAATTTTTACCTGTACTTCTTCAGCGATCATCCCGAAATTTATTGCACTGTTGTGTAATAAAAGTTCTTCTTCTGCTTTGTCCTTGATAGGCAATTTTTACCTGTACTTCTTCAGCGATCATCCCGAAATTGATCCCTCCATGTCTTGCAGGGTCTACTTAAGGATCTTTTGCCCCTCGGTAATCTGTCTTTTGCGATCTTGACCAATCTGCTATCGTCCATGCGGTCTATATGTTGGTTCCATTGTTTATGCCTCGTGTTGCACCAACCGTTGATGCTTGGATACCACATTTGCGTTGAATATTTACGTTGCTAATTCGATCGCCTAAAGAGGTGTTCGTGATGCACCGCTGGAGCAGGGTTCTCAGAAACTATAGTGTTTCTGTCACAGGTGTTGCGAGGTACGTTTCGGCAGAGTACGTGCTTATTGGTCACATTGTGGCTTTGCAGACGTTAATTTAAAATTATTTTTAAATTAACGTTTGTAACTTATGCGTAGTAACGCAAAGATTTCGAGATAAATAAGATCTCGAACTCTACACACTCCCAAGTCCACGGAGAAGGGTTTAGAGATGGGTCTATGACTCAACCGCGAAAAAAATATGTTAATTCACATGCGGTTAGACCCCATTAGGCGGGGTGAAAGTTAACGTGTCCGGAAGGCCGCTCCTTGCCTTGATACAAGGGCAAGAGCAGATGTGTGATCCCGAAATGTTTTCATGACAAAGCTGGCAGTCTGGTCAAGGATTCACTGATAAGAAAAAGGAGTGAGTGAAAAAAGTGTGACCAATTCGCAAGCGACACCAAGTAACCTGTTGTAGCCTAGAGAGTGGCTTGTAACCTTTATCTTGAAAGACAGTTGGCTGGAATATTGCCAGTTTGCTTTGGGTATGATCCCATCGTCGTTGCCACCAGGTTTGGGCAAGGTCTGTAATACGGGTTTTACACTCACTCACTAGTTCTCTAATCCCAGACCAGATTTCGCTTGCTAATCAATATACCGCGGTATCCAGAAAAGTGTAATGTGAATATTTGACTCAGAGGCCGCTGAAATACTTTCATGTATACATCGAACTAAGGTGTGATGATTGCCATTTTCAATTGTTCTTATTTCACTTAAAGAATCAGATATTATAACAGTATTACGAAACTTCCTTTGACGAGTAAACATAATAGTCTGCCATAATGCAAACAGTTCTGCTGTAAAAGAAGACAGACACTTTCAATTGATAAATTGAACATTAAACGTTATTCAAACAATATCTCAGATCATAGAAAAATATAATAAGACGAAAATTAGGGAATTTCTTCAAGTTTGAATAGCTGTTGCACTCTAATCTGAAATGTTACAGGATATCGGATAATAGCATTCGAAGAAACAACTCTTTCTCCCTATTTGAACCCCAAGGAAATGTAGATGTCATTATTAATAGCCGTAAAATCCAAATTTTCCACCGATGTCGAATTTTGAAGTGCTCTTTCTTTTTCAATTTTACTATAAAAAGATGTTGGTATCTTTATTAGTTAAGATGAAAGATGCTTCAGAGGAATCAAAACCACAAAATACGCTCGAGTTGGCATATTTTATACCTAAAACAGTACGATAACTTCCTCAATAACCGAATTCAATAATTGTACGGCAACATATGCTTCAAAGGAATCAGAACCACCAAAAGAACGGTAAGTTCCTCAATAAAAGAAACTAGAAATCAAAGGACAACGCATAAAGAGAAATCAGAATCTGCAAAAAATGCTGGAACTGGTCTTATTGTGCCCAAATAAGTTTGTTAATATATAGCTAGAATAAAAATGGATCATCCAAGAGGAATTATGTAAATCAGGTGAGATTATGCAGTTGTTTTCATTTGATTTTTTCCTATTTTAATCTGTTGGGATATCTATGAATATATAATATATATAATATGCTTCAAAGGAATCAGAACCACCAAAATAACGGCAAGTTCCGCAATATATGAAGCTAGAAATCAAAGGATAACACATATAGAGAATTGCGATAAGCCCCTCCATAGGCCCCTCCATAGCTCCATAGCTATTGAAGTGCCATACGTGCATAAAAGGAATCAGAAGCATCAAGAAATGCTCCATCAGGGGATCATCATTCCCAAAAAGTGTAATAAGTCCCTCAATAGATAAAACAAGAAAGTGTAGGGCAATACATGTCCTCAGAGGAATCAGAACAACCTAGAATAGCTCGTGCTGACATATTTTATTTTTAAAACCTTGAACGCGTGTACTGTGTTAACATTACATTATCGTGAAAAATTTTAAGGTTCGAAGAAAACTTTTTTAAACATGGGAGCCGCTAAAAGTGCATTAAAGAGGGAGGGAGGGAGGCGCTGCTATAAAAAGTTTAGAAATCTCTTATCTAAATTCACAGTTATACATTTAGATAATTTGATAATAGATTAAACTATTTTATTCGTTCGACTCCTACTTACCAATTTGATGGAAACAATATAAGAAAAAAAGTACAATGCTATAAGCATCCAGGGTCGTAATAATTAAAAAGCAAATGGATTTGTTCTACATCCTGAAGGGTGTAAATGCCTAATCCAAGAAATGCTATGCAAAAGTAGGACAGCGAATCCTGTAAAAAATATTCAATTCCATAATGCGAAGAAACTTGTCCTTCTATCCAATAGATGTCGCCACATATATCATTTTCAAATTTAATTTTAAAAAATCTAACTGCGGAAAAAAAATACATGTATACGTCTCCATGCACTTCGTATTTTTCTACCACCTTATAAATATTTATGCTTGGCAATCATTCAGAGAATAACTTATAAACCAGGAAAATATATAAATTCTGAATGTGAGTAATACTTTGTTATTACTCATATGGGCATCATTGCGTGCACGAATGTACGTCTCATAGCAATGCGGTGAAATAAAAGTATATATTGCACGTCTCTTGCAATGCTTTATGACATGAAGAATAAAACAAATGCGCACACGAGTTGAAAAACACATCAATAATCGCAATATCGCGATGTTGCTGTTTGAATAAATTCCATGGCGATGCAAATTCCAGCGGGCTACATCTACGCATCGCTGACATCAAGCGCACGCAGACCGGGCGCGCGAAACGCAGCCGAACGACAGGCGTTTCCGGGGCGGCGATATCATTTCATCTCTCGCCGTTCGGCTCAAATTGATTCGTCAATAATTAAAACTGACTCCTGCCTTTGGCAGGAGCCCCAACTGAACGCTGTGGGGAGAGCGAGGTCGCTCGTAAAAATAACATCGACACTCGGCGGCGCTACGCAAATGTCGACCGAAATGCATTTTGCAAAAATACACTCAAACGCTCAGTGATTTATCCGTTTTCATTGCGAATAATTTAAAGTATTCAATATTGATTTGTTGTTTTTGTAAATCAAGCGGCTATCAAATTGGCGATTGAATTGCTTTGTGGTGTGAGGCAGTTCGACAGGGAGTACAGAAGTGAGCTGTTAAAGTTTTCAAATATGTTGAACTTTACTATTTGTTAAAAATGAAATTAACTGGCTAAATTGTATTATTTCAAATAGTGTTTGCGTTTGACATATTTCTGAGTATTTCAATATAGAAGACGGTTGTGGTGTAGTTTTAATTTTTTTATTAGAGCCCTTGGGACTATGTTTCTTCAGTATATTCTTGAGTATATACAAGATATTATACAAGGCGTCGCGTTTGTTTTCTTCGAGCCCATGCTTCTGCGGCTTTCTCTTCTTTCCTCACTCCAGGGTGAACCGCGCTTAGTGGTTTCTTTGTGGCGGTCAATCAATGGGGGCCAACGTCACCATCATGTCCATCTTTACCATCGACTCAGTCAATCCTGGACTCCAGCCACGCAAGCCGTCATATCCTGCGACACCAATTTCTGCAGCCAGCCGTCCTCACCTGGAGGCCATCTCCACCAACGATTCCACACTCACTCAATTAGTCCGTGTCAGTTCGACACCGAGAGTCCTCACTGTGTTCTTCTCCAGGCGTCTCCACCGACTACTTCGACGCAAGCAGCCGCCACCAGCGATTTCGCTACAGAGTCGGCCAGGGGCTTTCGACCGCATGCCTGAAGTAAAACTAAATTTATTTTTATTGTTGAATCATTCTATTACAGAAATCAGTAAGTACGGCAATTGCCTGTAAAGTACATGCGTAAGATAGTCATGCCCTCAATCTTAGAATTACTCAAGTACGATGCCACCAGTTCCTAACATTCTCCTAACGTAAAATCCGGCGATTCACGAGGGACACCCAAAGTTTTGCATGTCTATTGCCTTATGAATATTCCTTCAATGTTGGCAACCCGTAGGACCATATAGTAATGGTAGAGAATGGGATATTTGATATTCATAAACAACGTCATTGATTGTTCTATTTTGAAATTTAAGAAATGTCATAGAAGATTCTGACACTACTAACGGGTCGCCCCGCAAAAATGAGACATTTGATATTCATAAACAACTTTATTGATTGTTCCACTTTGAAATTTAAGAAATTTCATAGAATATCCTGACACTACTAACGGGTCGCCCCGCAAAAATGAGACATTTGATATTCATAAACAACTTTATTGATTGTTCCACTTTGAAATTTAAGAAATTTCATAGAATATCCTGACACTACTAACGGGTCGCCCCGCAAAAATGAGACATTTGATATTCATAAACAACTTCATTGATTGTTCCACTTTGAAATTTAAGAAATTCCATAGAATATCCTGACACTAATAACGGGTCACCCCGCAAAAATGAGACATTTGATATTCATAAACAACTTCATTGATTGTTCCACTTTGAAATTTAAGAAATTTCATAGAATATCCTGTCACTAATAACGGGTCGCCCCGCAAAAATGAGACATTTGATATATATAAACAACTTCATTGATTGTTCCACTTTGAAATTTAAGAAATTTCATAGAATATCCTGACGCTACTAACGGGTCGCACCGCAAAAATGAGACATTTGATATTCATAAACAACTTCATTGATTGTTCCACTTTGAAATTTAAG
>JAODAC010000004.1:3057584-3085146 GCA_027575185.1 Mimaenictus wilsoni | reverse complement strand
CATTTGATATTCATAAACAACTTCATTGATTGTTCCACTTTGAAATTTAAGAAATTTCATAGAATATCCTGACACTAATAACGGGTCGCCTCGCAAAAAAATTTAAAAAATAACCAATCTCCCACGTTGAAACAAGACACACATTTTAAAAAGTTAAAACCAAATTGCTAGTTTCTGATGTATACTCTGTCTAAAGTCGGCTCGTATTCACCAGTTTACTCCCCATGCGCGTCTGGGGGCAAAATTGTAAAGTATACTTTATCGAAAATACTATATGCTTTTTTTATGGTCAATCTTAAGAAGAAATACCATCAAAAAAGTAAATTGAAGCAAAATTAAAACATAATTAAGTGATGTTGAATGAAATATGGCAACCCTGGTGAAATGGCGGTTTTGGTCGTGCGCTCGTCAACGCTAAAATTTCATCAGTTTGCCGGCGTGTTGGGCGTGAATATATACGCTCGCGCTCTGAGGGGATGGAAGCAAGGGTAAATTGAAAAATTAATTAAAAACGCGCCGCGCGGTCGTACACGCGCTATCAGCGTATAAACTAACTGCGTTGATGCGTTTCGCGCTGAGGCTGCTGCAGGCCGATGCATGCAGGTCGGACGCGATGCGTGATATTCGACAGTATTTCATTTATTCATTCATTCCTATCAATCATTACTTTTAGTGTTCCATAAAATCTATACGACACACTTTAAACGGTAATAAAATTAATATTCAAAATCCCGCGCGGCCGCTGCAATAACACTAAACTTGCCGCCACGCGAGAGGTAAAAAGTTTTACAGGCGGTTTTATATCACCTCGTGTAAATCAATTCATGCGCCTATGGGCGTACGAACTTTTCAGGAGAGATGCACAACAGGGTAGGAGACTGAGTTTGTTACATTTGTTTCAGTTTTGATCTTGAGATGTAGATAATAATTCAATTTTCTTCATTTGATTGCATTTTCTTTATTTATATCTTCTAAGAATGTATTTGTTTAATGTGCCCCTCGCGCAATGAGTATATTAAGAGGGAAAGCGGCCTTCAATAAGTTGCCTAGTTTACTACCTGGCTGTTTTTGTTTCCATTTCTTTATTCGTTTTGAGCAAAGTCTCAGAATCTGGTCTATCCAAGTACGATACGCGGCGCTGTGAGCACTATGATCATACACGAAATAAAACAAATAATGAAACTTGTTACGGTATTATTTTAACCTGCAGATGCACTTACTAGTGTGGCCCGAAGAAAATACCTGAATTACAATATTCACAGATAATGTTCCTATGATGACCAAGTAATAGTTTCATGTAATTGGGATGTTCATTTACATTTCATGAATGACATTTTTATAATAATAAGTGTGTCAACTTAAAACTGAATAAATTATTTGTAAGTAAAAATATTGTGTCGACTGCTAAGGTCATTAACTCTATTCAATTCTTTTTCAATTTAATTTGTCATATTAGAGGCTACTACTATTAATAAGAAGAATTCCTTTTACTATGCCTCCTCACCGAGAATCGAACTCGGGTCCTTGTGCATAGCAGTTATTGAACCTACAGCTGTGTCACTGGGCATTTTTAGTAATCTTTTTGCAATTTTTTTGTCTGAATATTTTAGACAAAACTGTTGAAGGTCGGAGTCCGGATGTAATGTATGGATTATTTCTGAGTTTTGCAACTTAGAAAAGCAACCAGTTGGCTGGGGTACCTTAACGAAGGAGTTAATACGAGTGTCGAAACCAAAGTCTACCAAGTTACGACCAAGACCACAGATCATATATGACCAAGACTGACTATATTTTTCAAAACCCAAAACAAGCTTACATATTATCCCTACCAAATACAATTCTAACATGGGGATGGGAAGATGAACTACTATTCGTGTGCATAAGGCATCGATATATTAACTTGAAGAGTTTCATCTTGTGTACAAAAAATCACTATGGGAGATATCGAAATTAAATACATTTTCTCAAGAGCAAAGACTTTTCTGAACATTACTACGATGCCATCAAATTTCTAATTTCTTGCCCTAATATTGAATACACAAAAGCATACATCTACTTAAAACATAAATATGAAAACGACAACTACTATCCTTGATTCAGCTGTTAAAAACTCTAAACACAGGAATATGATAAACATTCAATCAAAATTCGCAGGATAATTAAAATTTCAAACCATTCGTATCACAGATATTATAAATATGAAAAATATGAAAAATAATCCCGCACACAACAAAACCCCAATGCGTTCACTGGTTCACTTCATGCGGTACTCCCTCAATTTTTAATTAGTTTTAGTAAGAGATATTTAAAATATCCGAAACAAACCTAAACTTCCTAAAAATCCCGATATTCCAACTAGTTTCCCTTAAAAAACCCTAATTTTAATTTTCCACGGTCAGAACTAAATTTCCACTTCATCAAAAATACTTTATTCATTTAATATACCATAATTTGCGCGAAAAAGAGAGTTTCATCTTGTGTACAAAAAATCACTATGGGAGATATCGAAATTAAATATATTTTCTCAAGAGCAAAGACTTTTCTGAACATTACTACGATGCCATCAAATTTCTAATTTCTTGCCCTAATATTGAATACACAAAAGCAGACATCTACTTAAAACATAAATATGAAAACGACAACTACTATCCTTGATTCAGTTGTTAAAAACTCTAAACACACGAATGATAAACATTCAATCAAAATTCACACGATAATTAAAATTTCAAACCATTCGTATCACAAATATTACAAGAATATGAAAAATAATCCCGCACACAACAAAACGCCAATGCGTTCACTGGTTCACTTCATTTTTGCAGTACTCCCTCAATTTTTAATTAGTTTTAGTAAAAGATATTTAAAACATCCGAAACAAACCTAAACTTCCTAAAAATCCCGATATTCCAAATAGTTTCCCTTAAAAAACCCTAATTTTAATTTTCCACGGTCAGAACTAAATTTCCACTTCATCAAAAATACTTCTTTATTCATTAAATATACCATAATTTGCGCGAAAAAGAGAGTTTCATCTTGTGTACAAAAAATCACTATGGGAGATATCGAAATTAAATATATTTTCTCAAGAGCAAAGACTTTTCTGAACATTACTACGATGCCATCAAATTTCTAATTTCTTGCCCTAATATTGAATACACAAAAGCAGACATCTACTTAAAACATAAATATGAAAACGACAACTACTACCCTTGATTCAGTTGTTAAAAATTCTAAACACACGAATATGATAAATATTCAATCAAAATTCACACGATAAATAAAATTTTAAACCATTCGTATCACAAATATTACAAATATGAAAAATATGAAAAATAATCCCGCACACAACAAAACACCAATGCGTTCACTGGTTCACTTCATTTTTGCGGTACTTCCTCAATTTTTAATTAGTTTTAGTAAAAGATATTTAAAACATCCGAAACAAACCTAAACTTCTTAAAAATCCCGATATTCCAAATAGTTTCCCTTAAAAAGCCCTAATTTTAATTTTCCACGGTCAGAACTAAATTTCCACTTCATCAAAAATACTTTATTCATCAAATATACCATAATTTGCGCGAAAAATACCTTCAATAAATTCACCATTATACGAATCTTGAATATAAAGTAATATCGCGTGAACGGAGATACAATAATGCAAGCTGGATTATTTTTGTATTGCGTCGAAATCATTTTTGTTTATGTGCGCGCCTGGCCCGTGTTGAGAACAATTAAATGTTTGATAATTGTGCATCACGTGCAGGATGTTTAGATTAAGATAAGATGAGGCGGCTTGGAGTTTCTTGTCGCTTTCGAGGATTATTTTAAGAATAAAATTAGTACGTTTTTGAACTTGGCCGTGACTACCTCTGCTCTCCACCTTTTCCACACGATTTACAGGAACGGGTAGTTCCGCGATGCTGCCGAAAAATAAAAGGCTCCAGGTGGGCAAACAACATCTCGTCCACTAGGAGTTGATGTCGCGTGTAACACGGTCACGCGACAGAAATTTCTCCTTAAAGTTCAAAAAATCTTGTTATTGAACGACGCTATAAGCACACATTAAACTTTTAAAATAAACCCATGGTTAATATGATTAGCATAGGACTGAATAACTGCTGTTTGTTGTGGTAGAAGGATTCAAATCGAACAGCGTAGCGTGCTGCTGCTGTTGCTGATGTTGCCCGGTAATCCTATGGTAATAGCGTTAGAGGAGAGGACTTTAGAAGGCAACGGGCTTAAGCCTTTTGTGTGCGGAACCTTTAGCCAGCCGAGAGTGTATACAAAAGCAGATTGCAAAATGATTTTTAACATGTATTCATTTGCGGTGTGACATGTGTCGCTGTGTGGTTGGATACCAGTTAAACTCAAAGTCTGCAGACTTGATTTAGACAGATGTTTGATTGACAGCTTGTTTTGTGATGCAGAATCTCAGTATTTACATGTATTAGAAGCGCATATTAAATACTAATTCATTCAATACGCAAAAAATGGTATTATATGGTTTTACCCCTTTTTATTTTTAACCTTGATACGGAATGAAGTGATATTTTTGATTCAAAGGCTTTGTTAGTTTTAGTTAGTGTTTTGTTAAATTGTGAAGGCTGTCTGTTATAGTATATAATGACATAAGCGTGGAAAGGGCGAGTTTGGGCACGGTGCTGTTAGAGCATCAAGTGCATCAATAACAGTTTACACACGCACGCTCCAGCGTTCAGAAAAGTCACCATTCTGTGCGTTAAATGGTTTTACCCCTTTTTATTTTTTACGTTGATACGGAATGAAGTGATGTGTTTGATTCAAAGGCTTAATTATATTTAGTCGGTATTTTGTTACATTGTGAAGGCTGTCTGTTATAGTATATAATTACACAAGCGTGGAAACGGCGATTTTGGGTACGGTGCTGTTTACACATGCACGTTCCAGCGTGCGGAAAAGTCACCATTCTGTGCGTAAATATGAAAAAAAATATTAAATTAATTATTTCATTGGATACAACAATATTTAAGTACAAGCCCGACTGACAATGTAGTAGTACCCTTGTTACGCGCTAGTCGCGGTTTTCCGAAACATTAATTTATTTCCTGTTGATAGCGCGGAACCATAGTTAACTGGATATGCTGCTATTTGACTTGCAGCAACGTAAAATAAAGTAAAATATAGCATAATAATGTGGGCCGGCGGACGAGTTCTAGTACTCGAAGCGAGCGCCTCCTTGGGTGAAAAAAGGTTTTCTGTGAATATATAATTCACAGAAAACCTTTTTTACCCACTCACTCACACTCTACTCAATAAACAACAAATCATTTCAACTAGAAATGTATCGATAAGTATCGATACCATTCGATACTTTCGATGCCATTCGATATTTCAGATACTTTAATAATATCGATACCTACACTCTGGAATTGGCCCAATTAGGACCATTTTCATAGATTTTTTTTCTAAGAATTAATAGAAAACAACAATATATTGCAAAAAAACATATCGTGCACTGATGAGGCTGTGCTATAAATGCAATCACCGTCAAGAGGAAGGTCTCTGGAGTACTTTGATACCAAATTATTTACATACTCTCCGGAATTGACCCTTTTAGAACCATTTTAATTGATTATTAATAAAGTGTTGTTTATTGTGCCACAATAAAAGGGATAACGTGGAGATCACTGGCGGGACGGTAGGCGGAGGCGAACGACTAGCGTTGATTGTCGGGGCAGATCGTGGATGAATGACGGACTCTCTGGTGATGCTGGACTGACTGCTGAAGATGGACTCGTTACTGAAGATGGACTCGCTGGTGAACATTGGCGGTGATGTATTCTCAGACTGAGTGCTGCTTGTGGGGAACTGGTATACTATCTATACCCCGGAGGGCATCAAAGATGGCGGATGATGACGTGACCATTCCTTTGTTCGTCACTGCGAAAACGCGCGAGTCACAATCTCACGGGGACGATTTCGATGCCTAAGCATTCAGGACGTTTATGTCTAGATAATTAGGATTTCGGCGGATGTTGATATTTGTTTGTTCTTCGTGCGGAAACGGCGGTTAGTGACCGCCACAATAAGAATTATATAATATATCATCAAACAAACGTAAAAAAAAACAATTTGGCACGAACATAAACGAAATGTGTATGGTGTCATCTGAAATAGGTTGATATACGGTCTAAAATTGACTAGATATATAAAGTTCGACAACTGAAAGTCATTTTATGTTAATTTAGACAGCATTTTCTATCTTTAGCAATAATTGCTATCAAATTATAATGCCCACTAAATTGAAGCAAATGATTAAAATGCTGCAAATTTACCTTTAGTACTTTTTAATAGCGTATTATTATAATAGAGTATTATTTCATAATACCATCGAAAAATCATAAAAGTTTTACATAATATTCAACAAAATTACTTATAATGCCATGGATTTCATCCACTGAGTGGCGTTACTAGTTTGTTCTTCGTTATTTTCGGTGTTTATAAGTATCGATACTTTCATTCCTTACTTTAAATACCAGAAAGTATTATTTTAAATTTCCTGTTTTTAAATAAATTGACAAGAGAAATAATTAAAAATGAACAGATATTTAAATATATTTTGCAAATTAAAACAACATTTGCAAGCTGTTCAGGCTGTACGTACATCAATTTGATTGTCTTCTATTTGGTAAAGTTTTTGAGTGGGTTTAAAGCCCTCAGAAGAGGAATTCCTAGCCGCCAGAATGCAAATTTATAATTGCGCAACGTGCGCGACGGTGATGACTGAATTAACCACACGGTGTTCTGATACCAACTGAATCTTGCTGTCGGCATTAAAAGCTTTTAATTCAATTATGTCTAGCTTAGGCCGGTGGTATGAGTAACTGGAAAACGTTCTACCACCCCAGCCAGCTACAAACGGCTCAGTGGCATTCTTCCATTCTTTTGGTTGCGTTAGTTTAGCATATTTATAACTGGATATATTTATGACAATAACATCCCTCATATTTATTTATATTTTCATGAATTATCTTGTTTAGTACATTAAGAACTTTAAAAAATTCATCACATTTACGAGTAAATGTTCTTGGAAGGAAATTATCGATGATTTTAGGAGGATTGTCGAGTTTGTTACAGCCCTGCGGATGATGATACGTTGAATTAACATTTGAATACTTAGATATATGCACCTAGACACTGAAACCTGCCGTGAATGAAACCTTCAGTAGACGAAATCCTACCTAAAATGGGAAAAAATCAGGTTTGCGTTAATTATGTAATGTTAATTGACCCCGAAATGTAATATCTGCTAATATTAGGAATCTGGAAATTTTGTTTTTTGTCAATTTTCGTGTAACTATCATCCATGTGAGAACCCCTCTTCCCGATTATGTATCGGATTCATTCGTAATATGAGGAAACCTATCAACAACGGAAAAATGTTGGTGACTTTCCGTATACTGTAGGATTCACTTTATTAAAATAAACTTTTATTTTTGAATAGAGAATACAGTATACAAATTTATAGCTTGTTATTTGCCAAGGGTTTAAACAAGATCATGTGTTTCACTATTTTTTAGGATATTTAAAGACGAATTTAATGCATTAATGCTTGTGGCTGTTCAAGGCGCGGCGTCTGGCTATGATTTTCTTAAAACTTTGTGCTGAATTTTGTGTTCACATTTGAATTCTAACGAACATGCAAGCAATTGACTGAAATATAATTTGTAGCTCTTTTTGTAAGGTTTCCACACACTCATATCGATTAGATCTCAGGCTATTATCAAATAATAATTTCACTTTTTAATGGTAAAATACATGGAACAAAATTTGAATACATAGATGCATTTAACGAAATCACATTTTTTTCTTCTAATTATAAGTCATAGGAAATTTAAAGGCGAAGTAAGTAAAGGCAGCTGTACGAAGTGCGTGACTTTGATTTTTTTAGACCTTCGTAGAAAATTTCGCGATTAGTACGGCTGAAGCAATGCAATCGGTTTGAATGTTTCGGTGTGCTAATCCAAATAACAAATATGTATACAATAAAATACAATATTGTAGCCCATTGGGAGAAGATTATTCACACATATCATCTTAAGAGCCACGTGTTAAGCTCAGGTTATTATCATATAATACTTTGATTTTTCTATTTCAAGATAACAAAAGCAAAGATTGTTATTACGCATAGTGCTTAACGACATCCAGTGCATTTTCACTATTTTATAGCAAATTTAAAGACAAATCTTATATTTTAAGGCTTCTGGCTTCACACAGCCAGAAGTTATAATTATAATCTAATTTTATTTTATTTTTTGGTAATTTTGCGATTAGTTCGTTTCTTGTAAGGCAAACGCTTCGAATGTTTCAACGTGGTATTTTAAACAAGATCATGTGTTTCACTATTTTTTAGGATATTTAAAGACGAATTTAATGCATTAATGCTTGTGGCTGTTCAAGGCGCGGCGTCTGGCTATGATTTTCTTAAAACTTTGTGCTGGATTTTGTGTTCACATTTGAATTCTAACGAACATGCAAGGAATTGACTGAAATATAATTTGTAGCCCTTTTTGTAAGGTTTCCACACACTCATATCGTTTAGATCTCAGGTTATTATCAAATAATAATTTCACTTTTTACTGGTAAAATACATTGAACAAAATTTGAATACATAGATGCATTTAACGAAATCACATTTTTTTCTTCTAATTATATGTCATAGGAAATTTAAAGGCGAATACAAGATTTGTAGCTGTACGAAGTGCGTGACTTTGATTTTTTTTAGACCTTCGTAGAAAATTTCGCGATTAGTACAGCTCAAGCAATGCAATCGGTTTGAATGTTTCGGTGTGCTATTTCAAATAACAAATATGTATGCAATAAAATACAATATTGTAGCTCGCTGGGAGAAGATTATTCACGCATATCATCTCAAGAGTCACGTGTTTAGCTCAGGTTATTTTCATATAATACTTTGATTTTTCTATTTCAAAATAACAAAAACAAATCTTGTTATTACGCATAGTGCTTAACGACATCCAGTGCATTTTCACTATTTTAGAGGAAATTTAAAGACGAATCTAATATTTTAAGGCTTCTGGCTTCACACAGCCAGAAGTTATAATTATAATCTAATTTTATTTTATTTTTTGGTAATTTTGCGATTAGTTCGTTTCTTGCAAGGCAAACGCTTCGAATGTTTCAACGTGGTATTTCAAGGAACAAAGTTATAAGTAACACAATACAATACTGTGGGGCTCGTGTGCAGCTCAAGTTTGATAATAACATTAGAAAAATATGATGCGTGTTATTTTGCAAAGTTTTTAACGAGATCAAATGTTCTAAAGGAAATGTAAAGAATAAAGTTTGTGTCTGGTCATCATTTGTCGAAAATTTTGCGATTAGTTTGACTCTAGCAGTGCATGCGGAAATTTAAAGACAGCTTCAATGTGTGAAGCGTCTGGCAAATGTCTCAAATTTTTAACTTGTGTCTAAACTTTTTAAGAGATCTACCATTTATTTTACTATATTTATTGGAAACACTGAAAAACAAATTTATAAAAACTGTAACAAAGAAATTTCACGTTTGAGACGTTTCAAGCAATGTATATTTCTTTGTGATATTTCAATAAACAAACATATGAAACAAAACTAAAAAGTTTAACATACATAACTTTGGCAAGCAATAGTTTGTGAGATTTTCGGAGCAGGTCGTGGATGACGTCGGAGTAGTGGATGACGATGACGAAGGCCGGTGGCGAAATCACTGGTGGCGGCTGCTGGCGACGGAGTTGTCGGTGGAGACGGCCGGTGAGGGACACGGTGAAGACTCTCGGTACGGCGGACTCTCTGGTGGCGGCAGCTTTTGTTGGGCTCGTTGTTGGAGGACTTCGGTGTCGAACTGACTCGGATTGACTGAGCGACTGAGTGATGGTGTAGAATTGTGGTCTATGGAATCGCTGTCTTCATCTCGTAGTCGGTAAGGCTTGCTTCGCCTTGGCGGTCATCACAGCGCTGGTTGACGGGGCAGATCGTCGCAGATCTACGTTGCGGGGACCAGGTGCGACATGGGGCTCGTTGTCGAATATGACGTGGCGAACTGTGATGAGGATCCTCGAGTGCGTGGTGCAGTTAGTCGCAGCCCGCCGCGGCGTGGTGGGTCGTGGTGCATTGGCGAAGGTGTCTTTCGTCGAGAGTAAGATGAAAATGCTGGACCGTTGACTATTGCAGATGATGATGTTGTCGTCTGTGTATATTAGCTGCAATTGGAGGCGGTGGAAGCGGAGTTGGTGATGGCGATAGCCTCCAGGTGAAGACGGCTGGCTGCAGAAGATGGTGTCGCTGGCGATGACGCCTGCCGAAGCCGGAGTCTTGGCTTGACTGGCTGAAGATGGTGACAAAATGTCGAATATATATAGCAGGTGAAAATGCTGACGCGACCATCTTTTATTTGCTGCGGATCACGTACGTCTCGATCGCGCCGTATCGATTTTGACGTGTCAGCATTTTCGATGTTTAGTCTCGGCGGATGTTGATTACGTGCAGATTATGGTTTGTTGATGCAGATGGTGATTGAAATTTGTTGATCTTAATATTGTTTGTGCGGCAATGGAATGTCGCCACAATACACTTTAAAAAAAATTGACACTCAAACTCAAGATAACAAATAATAGAACAATATTTTAAAACTAAATTTAAAAAATACCCACGTTATGAGAAAATAATAAGAAAAAGATACTTAATAACCAATTAGTGTTAAATAAAATAAAATAAAATTTAAAAAATACATTAAATACTTTAAGAAGTATAAAAATTGAATACTACACGGGTATTAAACAATTTAATAGTCTCTTATTTAGTTTTAATACATTTTAAATAATAAAACATATCATATTTTATTAATAGTTAGTGTTCAGTCTTCCCAAGTGCGATCGTGATACTAAAATTCGAATTAAAAAAGCAACGAGCCTCAGTTATGGACATTTAAATACACTTTTAATTAGCAAGCGTACAAGCATCTGCACAACCTCACCCGTGCATACATACACGCTAACACACTCACGTTTACGCATGTACACACACGCACATGCACACACTTCTTATATGCCCAATTAAATAATTAAACTTTAATGGCGAATTGAATCGTTCGTTTTACACGTTGTAAATAACAACATTCTCTAGCAGCTTATACTTCGACGACCGTAAAACCCGCCCGGTGAAACATGTGTTATTAAATACTCACACGTATAACGCACGCAGCCGTAATAATAAAAATTCAATTCTCGCTCTCTTCACTTTTATAGGATGCCAGCCATAATAAGAGGCGGGCAGGATCTCTTCAGGCGAACGCGTATGCAGGATCACGTAATGAAAATAGAATCAAATTCAATATCAATACAAAGCATACGTATGGGTGGATCTTTTTCTCCATCGTCGCCGTTTCTTTCTTTATATGGTGGTTGGTGGTGGGCAATAATAAGCGTTCTGTGCGATGGATGGTGTGGTGCTGCGTTGTAATATAATTTCGTAACGATGTCGTTAAAAACTTACACCCATTATAAATCTATCAGATTTTACACGCGTCTCGCGTTGGCCTTAAATCTTATGTTTACTTCTATTATTTCATTTTAATTACTTGGATTTTGGGATAGGGATCTTTGGAGACACGCCTGGTGTTACAATCTGTATGATTGTAGTTCTATCACTGTAAGATATTTCTTACTAACTGATCTGGCAAAATTTGCAATGTCTATTACTTGATATATTCATATATTCTTTTGGGTTTCGAAATATCATCTTTGGTTGATTACTATGATAGGTATCATAATGGAGGAGTCCTGAAGCATGTTCTGTTCTTTTTGAATGATCACACATTTTTTAGGTATATTTGTCCACCGCCTGAGAATAAAACAGTATCTTATACAAGGAGGATGGAATGTTACTCATTTCTTACAAGACTGACAAATTACCAGCCATACGACTGAGAAATTCTTCCACGCGAGATGTGCACTATACTTTTTGCTATTATTATATTATGTGGCTTGCCGCGTTGTGGAGCTCAGTACTCGTTAGATCACTGCAGTTAAGCAACGTCGGACGTAGCTGGGCGTTGGATGAATGACCACTTGGTCTCCCCACTCAACAAGCAGCTGCGGCGCCGTCCGCAAACTCCTGATTTCGCGGTAAAAACGCGAATGAAGGTTGGGCGATTCGTTTGCAACGGTCCCCGAAAAAAAAACATTTGCACAGTAGTTCAGAGCAGTACCATCAGAAGCGAGACCGGATAGGGCCGGGTGAAAGTTACTAATCCCTGACACCACACACTATGTGGTAGAATAAATAAAAATATATATATGAAAATAATTATGATTAGCTTTAGTCTTCTTATCGCTACACCGGCACCAGCAGCCGGGGACGAGCCGATCGTCCCCGGTTGCCGCCTCCGCCTGGATCTCCTCGTCATCTTAATCTCATTTATTTTATATTTCATTACATGTATTATGGTATACAAATAAATTCCACAATACTATTATTGCAGAACTCAATAGGAAACCGAGTACATGTCTTTCGACCCCTTTAATAAACTTGTTATTTCCATTGCATTCGTGGATATTGCGTTTATTCTTGCGAATGTTGCTTCCATATGCCTCCATATGGTCCTATTTTGCGATCTGTTCCTCCCACCTCCAATTCCTCTTTCCATTATGTCCCTTTCAAGTTCCTTTGTTTTCATATTTTAACCATACATGACCTACCATTTTATTCTCTGTTTTTCTTTTAATTTGATAAATGATTATTTCGTATAGTATTTCCTCATTTACTTCATAGTTTATCTTGTTTCTTTGGACATTATCAGTGGCTCTGTATCATCATATATAATTACTGGTTTGAACATAGTTTTATATATTTTCATTTTGTATCTTTCCTCAATTTCAAGTCTTTTAACGCTATTTTCTTTGCGTCGATGACATTTCTCATCTTCAACTTTTCCTCAATTTTCCTCTCATTATTTCCAGTACAACTGACTGTAATATCTGATAATATACTGTTTATTTGGTCGTAGTCGTCTTAACCTATCCTCATTTTCTTATTTCCATCTTCGGTTGTTATCATTAGCTGGGCCTTCGTTTTATTTATACAGAATTCTAGTATCTTACTCTCTTTTTAATGTTCATCTAGTGTAAGACTTTATGTTGTTTGGCTATTATTGCTACGTCATTCGCGTACTCGACTATTTGTACCTTTATTGTTTCGTTTCTTTTTATAAATAATCAAAATTGAGTGGGAGTGCAAGACATCGATCAGAACGGCAACCAGTGGCATTTTTTCAAAAATCACATGAGTCAGAAAATAATTAAAAAATATAATAAAATACTAAAGTAAAGCCCACCTGGGCAGCCTAGTGCTTATCACGTAGGAGGACGGGGTTCGAGTCCCCGGAGTGTGAATTTATTATTATCATAAATTCACACTCATTTAATTAATTCACATTAAAAATTCACACGAAAAATTCACATTAATAAAAATCCACACCGATAAAGTCACTACAATCGCAATGCGCAACCCACAACACACAAGAAGAATCCACCGACAACATAAAAATTCATTTCACTCACACTCAACAAGACACCACATCAACAACACAACAATAACAACACAAAACCAATAACAAAAATCACAATAACATGTGATATATAAAAAAAAAACAATAAAATCATATGTATGTATCCAGGCTGAAGGACCAGCGAAGGTCGATGGCCAGATCTGCAGATCGAATACATAAAATAAAATAATATTAAAGTAAATATAACTATACTAAAATAAATATTGAAATTTATAATCTAGTTTTGTCTGAGCCGATTTTGCAAATATCAATTTTTGACAAAATCGCGAGGGTTTAAATTTAACCTAGCGACTTACAAGCAAAAAAATTAACCTTGCAATGCCAAAAAAGCAAAAAACAAAGAATAAAAGAAAAACATCCTATGTCAAAGACTATATAATTTTAATAAATAACCACAAATAACTATAACTATATCTAAAATCAATAAATTTTAAATGTCTAAACCTGTCCTTAAACTTTTGAACTTTTGAAGCCATTGCACTGATTTTCAGTATAAAAGAATTTCGTTAAATTGCCCAACTACAAATCACCGAAACCAGATAACTAACCAACTATTAATTACCCCCTTTATAGCTACGGATTTTAGTTTCGGATGATGTGGTCTATAAAAAAGCGTTTTGTATGAGGATGTAAAAGGTTGAAATCAACTGATAGTATCATATGTATTTACAAGGGTGGCAGCATTTTAAAGTCAGCCGCATCCGATGGCCACGTGCACACACGCCCGACTTACCCAGCGTTTCCACGTCGCGCCGGTGGTTTTCCGGTTGTAAACCCATGGCCACCGCCGCCTCCAAACCGCCAAACCATCGCCATCGTCCCCCGGTTGAAATACGCCAGATTCCCTAGTGGATGCGTTCGAAGCGCTTTTGGTAGGGTGGCTCTCCAGAGGGATGTGCACGGCACGGCGCGTGGAATGTGGAAATCTGCGCGCCACCGACCAATTTAACACGGTTTATGGTCGTTTGATAACGCAAGCACGCGTATAATTATGCATTATTGTGTTTTTGAGATTGTTGATAAGTGATACACGTCGGGTGCGCGTGCACGCACAATATAAATAGAGTGAAATATCGCGTCAAATTGAATCATGAACAATTTACATTTTATCCCGCTCGATTTAAATCACCAATAACCATAAATTCACGCTATCGTTGCATTTATCAAAAAAAATGGCGCATGTGTATGCAGCATCCGTGAACTGCACGGTGTCCGTTCATTTTTTGCGTCTATTTTTTCGAATGCGTCATAAGTCATCCTTGTTGTTGCCTGCAGTATGTATGGTTTTTTTGTTCATTATGTATACAGGATTCGATTGGATTTTATCGTTGGAAATTTATCAATATATGACAGTACTTTACTTTTTTTTCTAGCCCAATAATGAATTATAAGTACACGTATAAATACATTTTATAATCGTTCATAAAAATAATAAGACAACACAATTGAAGTAAAAAATAGAAATATATGAAATTTTAATTTAATTAATCTTAAAGTTTCTTTTTTTCCCTTTAGAATGCGGGTTGCAAGTTTCAAATTAAAGTTCCAATAAATTATGAAGTTATAACCGAAACCGTTTTTCGCAGAACTACGTTTTTCAAATCGGTATCCAAAATATCTCGAAAACTAGAACAAGATCAGGACTGTGAATTTCAGAAGATGGGCGACTTTTTTTGAGTTTACCGAGCATCAACTACTATGGTCATTAGCTCTATTCAATTCTTTTTCAATGTAATTAGTCATATTAGTGGTGGCTAACACTATTGATAAGAAGAAAAATTCTCTTTACTATGTATCCCCCCCGAGAATCGAACCCGGGACCTCGTGATCAGTAGCCATAGACCAGACCAATAATGAATTATAAGTGCTAGTATAAATACATTTTATAATCGTTCATAAAAATAATAAGACAACACAATTGAACTAAAAAATAGAAATATATGAAACATTAATCTTAAAGTTTCTTTTTTCCCTTTAGAATGCGGGTTGCAAGTTTCAAATTAAAGTTCCAATAAATTATGAAGTTATAACCGAAACCGTTTTTCGCAGAACTACGTTTTTCAAATCGGTATCCAAAATATCTCGAAAACTAGAACAAGATCAAGATTGTGAATTTCAGAAGATGGGCGACTTTGTTTTTGAGTTTACCGAGCATCGACTACTATGTTCATTAGCTCAATTCAATTCTTTTTCAATGTAATTAGTCATATTAGTGGTGGCTAACACTATTGATAAGAAGAAGAATTCACTTTACTATGCATCTCCTCCGAGAATCGAACCCGGGACCTCGTGATCAATAGCCATAGACCAGACCAATAATGAATTATAAGTGCACGTATAAATACATTTTATAATCGTTCATAAAAATAATAAGACAACACAACTGAAGTAAAAAATAGAAATATATGAAACATTAATCTTAAAGTTTCTTTTTTTCCCTTTAGAATGCGGGTTGCAAGTTTCAAATTAAAGTTCCAATAAATTATGAAGTTATAACGGAAATCGTTTTTCGCAGAACTACGTTTTTCAAATCGGTATCCAAAATATCTCGAAAACTAGGACAAGATCAGGATTGTGAATTTTTGAGTTTACCGAGCATCGACTACTATGGTCATTAGCTCTATTCAATTCTTTTTCAATGTAATTAGTCATATTAGTGGTGGCTAACACTATTGATAAGAAGAAGAAGAATTCACTTTACTATGCATCCCCTCCGAGAATCGAACCCGAGACCTCGTGATCAGTAGCCATAGACCAGACCACTGCGCCTCTTGGCTGGACAGCTGGGCGACTTAAAAACAATGGTATAATTTACATGAACAACAAAAAATGAATTTTGCAACGAATACGAGTACTAACTCTAGAACACGTTAACTCTGATGAAGCACTTACATTTATAATTGTATACATTAAACTCTTGATTAATGCAATTTTCTCGAGGTTATACGCGCTAAGCAAAATCTCAAAAACATGTCTGGGATTGTTGTATCATAATGAAAAAAATAACATGGAGATCTGGGCAAAGACGATCGGCTGGCGCTGGTCGTCGGGGCACATCATGGTTGAATGACGGTTTCGCAGGTGAAGACGAACTCGCTGGTGAAGTCGGACTCGTAGTTGGAGACTGCCGGTGACAAACTCGGTGACGGCGGACTTGCTGTTGGCGGCTGCTGATGCCGGAGTCTCGGATTGATTACTGAAGATGGATTGGCTACTAAAGGTTAGTGACGAACTCTCTGACTCATTGGTGAAGATGGACTGGCTGCTGAAGACTTGCTGGTGGCGGAATCTCGGAATGACTGACTTTTGTTGGGAATTAATGGACAATTTATACCCAGAAGGGCATCAAAGATTCCTTTGTTTATCATAGCGGAAACGCGAGAGTCACGGTCTCGCGGTGACGATTTCGACGCCTCCGCATTCGGGAAGTTTACGTCTACAAGATTAATATTTCGGCGGATGTTGATATTTGTTCGTGCTTCGTGCGGGAATATGGCTTAGTGACTGCCACACAAGTAGAGTAGTGATTTTCCTGTTAACTACAGCCCACTAAAGCCCACCGAGGCAGCTTAGTGGGTAGTGCTTCGGCCTACCATGCAGCAGGACGGGGTTCGATTCCCCGCGGTGGGCACCATTAATGTGAATTTATTCACATCACATTACTGCAACAAATACACAACACAATTACGCAACAACCACTACACAACAAATTACAAATACAACATCATCAACACATCAACTGCGCCAACAACTACATTACAAAAATGTTACACTAGAATATATACTGTATTCAGGAATAAACATGTACAATGTTATATAACACACAATATAATTGTAAAAAGCACCGGCTGAAGGACCACATGGTCGATGGCCTAGTCTTCGGACTAAAAATAAAGTTACTTTTTTACAGGAAAATAACTAGAACAAATAATCTATAGAAAACCCTCGGTTGGCGCGCCAAAACCATTGGGAACCAGGAAAAATACGTGATGTTCACGATTTTCCTCTCAGGTACTTATATCGACATTTAAGTTAAAAATGGATGCCATGTTTATATTGCCTGGTTTTTGAGTTGCTCTGCTGCATTACTCAAGCATCCTTAATCACCCGGAAATGAAAAACCAAAGCATTTTTGCAAAGTTTATAAACCTTAGTCACTATTAAATCAATATTTAAGTTAAAAATGAATGCGATGGGTTTTTTGAGTTGTTCAGCTGCGTCTCCCTTGCATCCATACATTTGATTGTAAATGAAGAACTACACATTTTTTCCAAATTTTATAAAACTAGTCTGACTATTACATAGGTATATATTCTTATGTATATACATAGTAATTAAATAAGTTGTGATGAGATCATTTTAGAATTGCCTCCTGTGGGGCGTAGCTCTCACGTTGCGAACGCGAGACATCATTCATACAAATATGTGCAGGAGGATTTTCTCAATTGTGTACTGAAAATCGTATAATTTTGTTAAGGTGTTGAAAATTTGGGTAAACAATAATATACTGAATCATGCTTTCAACGGAAAATGTTCCAGTTCCATGAGCTTCCGTCACTTATATAATATAAATTAAACCGTATTATGCCGAACCTATTTAACACCAGATCGAAACATTTGCACCTCACGGAATATTGAATATAAGCCAGATTGCGGCAGTTGAGTAAGACTATGGGAATCTTGAAATTTTAGTCTTTTGCCGATTTTGCCGAAAAATTATGCAAATTCTTATGTTATGTATAAGAAATTGCCTAGATTTTCCTTCGTAAGCGTCTGGAAAGTCACTTACAGCCAGCATTTAGACATAACACCTGCGCTGAGTTGCGTTCTGTAAGTCCACAGCATTAACAATAAGATTTTATAAGAATAATTATCATTTTAAAAATATCTGCATATTTTAAAAAAGAAACATGTAATCTAAAGCACGTGCGCTAAAATATGCATTTGTTTAAACGAATTTCCTGTAAACTGTCCCTTTTATTCCATAAACATTGGCAAAAAATGAAAATAAAATGAAAATAAACAATTAATACAACAATAACTATTTTATTAAAACAGAAAATCCTTCTCTAATATTATTTTCCCGAATGTTCCAAATGTTTTATTTTAATGATGCAAAATCTCGAAAGACGTCTTCGGTGAAGCGGAAAAGCACACAGTCCCCTCCGGTCCTGGGCGCTTAAATAAATATTTTTATAGAAAGAAATATCGATCCACTTTGTCATTTAAATTGGCTGCAAGTAATCTCATTTATACGGCTGTCGTCTCGTTAAATGATTACCGACGAATGCGAGACGGGTCATCACGAGCTTAAATCTCGATATTTTTTCGACGCTGCTTAATGGGATGCTGCGCCACGCCGAGCCCCGCGCCCCGTGCCCGTACACTGAGCGGCGCGAGAGGCGGCGGCGGATCATCTTCAAGAGGAGGCGCATATAATAAATCCATATTACCATCAGCGTGCGCCTTGCGACTAATCTAAATTCTAATTCAACTTTTTAACAAGTTATCACACTGCCGTTATCCGGCACATGAGGTATCTACGTAGGAAGATGTTGGAATTGCAAAATTAACATCTTTCGTTGAAATTGTTTTCTTCGTTGATAGATAAGTAAGTTTTCGATTAATTTAGTCTATAGCAAGTTGTGTGTTTTTGACATAGAATCATTGACAGAAAATTTGCAGTTGAACTTTAAAAACAATTCTAATTAATTGAAAATATTTATTTAACCTTCTCTTCAACCTCTTCTTCTTCTTTTTCAAATGTGAGTTGGATGAAGTGTTTCGAAAGGATTATGAGTGGGGTGGGGAGAAAGAAGGTATTGATGGCTTATACCGATGATATGGATATGGTTGCGAAGCGAGAGGATTGGAAAGTATATGGATAAAAGAGGACTACATGTGAATAATGAAAAGACAAAGTGGATGATGTTTAGATAGTCGTGTTGCAGGGAGAAAGAACTGTTGTGGAACGGAGATGCCATTGAGAACGTGGAGGAGTCCAAATACTGGGGGTTCTTCTTCAAGGATACAGAATCATGCGGACATCGCATACGATGGTTACAACAGAAATGCAGAAATATATAGAACAGATTGAAAGGAACGTGAGGGAAATGATTGGAGGGACACTGGGACGTCGTGATACCAATGTGGGATGGATGTGTGCCAATTTTAATGAATAGAGTGGAAGTCTGGTATGTATGAATGGGAGTACCTAGAAAGAGACATAGAATCATTAACAGTAAATTTGCAGTTGAACTTTAAAAACAATTCTAATTAATTAAAAATATTTGTTTATTCTTCTTTTCAACCTCTTCTTCTTCCTTTTCAAATGTGAGTTGGATGAAGTGTTACGAAAGGGTTATGACTGAGGGTGGTGGTGGGGAGAAAGAAGATATTGATGACTTATACCGATGATATGGATATGGTTGCGAAGCGAGAGGATTGGAAAGTATATGGATAAAAGAGGACTACATGTGAATAATGAAAAGACAAAGTGGATGATGTTTAGATAGTCGTGTTGCAGGGAGAAAGAACTGTTGTGGAACGGAGATGCCATTGAGAACGTGGAGGAGTCCAAATACTGGGGGTTCTTCTTCAAGGATACAGAATCATGCGGACATCGCATACGATGGTTACAACAGAAATGCAGAAATATATAGAACAGATTGAAAGGAACGTGAGGGAAATGATTGGAGGGACACTGGGACGTCGTGATACCAATGTGGGATGGATGTGTGCCAATTTTAATGAATAGAGTGGAAGTCTGGTATGTATGAATGGGAGTACCTAGAAAGAGACATAGAATCATTAACAGTAAATTTGCAGTTGAACTTTAAAAACAATTCTAATTAATTAAAAATATTTATTTATTCTTCTCTTCAACCTCTTCTTCTTCCTTTTCAAATGTGAGTTGGATAAAGTATTACGAAAGGGTTATGACTGAGGGTGATGGTGGGGAGAAAGAAGGTATTGATGGCTTATACCGATGATATGGTTATGGTTGCGAAACGAGAGGATTGGAAAGTATATGGACAAAAGAGGATTGGATGTAAATATTGAAAAGACAAAGAGGATGATGTTTAGATAGTCGGGTTGCAGGGAGAAAAGAACTGTTGTGGAACGGAGATGCCATTGAGAACGTGGAGGAGTCCAAATACTGGGGGGTTCTTCTTCAAGGATACAGAATCATGCGGATATCGCATACGATGGTTACAACACCTCTTTCTCCTCCTCTTTCTTTTTGTAAGGACTACGTCCTGTTTGTACATTTACGCAGCCTCTTGCGATATTGATGTCCAAGAGTCTTTCCACCTTTTAGGTGGCCTGCCTAGGGGTCTGGTTTTTATAGGGTGGTGGTTTCTGGCCCAGGATACGATTCTGTCTGGGTCCATGCAGTCTATGTGTGCGTTCCATCCGCGTCTGCGTGTTCTGGTCCATTTAACTACATCCTGCACTCCAAGCCTATCTCTGATCGTGTGACTTTTCATTCGGTCTCTTAGCGTGACGCCTCTTATGGCTCGCAGTGTGTGCATTTCCGTTGTTCTCGCTATTCGTTTCGTGACGTTGGTGCCGGCACTTGTTTCGGCTGCATAGGTTAGCACAGGTCTTACTACTGTCTTGTAGATCCGCGTTTTCCCTTCTTCTGGTAGGTGTTTGTTTCGCCAGATGGTGTTGTATAAAGCTCCCGATATTTGCAGAGCTTTCCTGGACGCCACGCGTACTTCCTCGTGTCTTTGTTTGTCACTGGTTATCTCAATGCCCAGGTATCGAAAGGTTCTTACTTGCTCGATGATTGTTTGATCAAGTTCGAGTTTGCATCGAGTCGGTTCACGGCTGATTACCATGCATTTTGTCTTCGCCTGTGATATTTGAAGGTTGTACTTTTTGGCTGTGGTCGAGAATTTGTGGAGTAGTCGCTGTAGATCGTCTTCGTTGTCGGCGAATAGTAGAGCGTCATCAGCGTAGCATACGTTGTTGAACGATCTTGGGCCCATTCTGTATCCTGCTTTCATCTTTTTGAGCTCGGATATTATATCGTCCATTATTATATTAAACAGCGTTGGGCTGAGGCTGTCTCCTTGTCGTATTCCGTCTACAACCGGTAAAGTTTCCGAGATTCCCGCTGGTGTTCTTATTTGTGTAGTGTTTCCCGTATTGATGTCTTTAATTAGGTTTGTTAGTTTCGGGTCTGCACCTCTTTTTGTTAATGCATTTAGCACATCTGCAACAGAAATGCAGATAGAACATATTGAAAGGAAAGTGAGGGAAATGGTTGGAGGGACACTGGGACGTCGTGATACCAATGTGGGATGGATGTGTGCCAATTTTAGTGAATAAAGTAGAAGTCTAGTCAGTATGAATGGGAGTACCTGGAAAGAGATACAGCTTGGTTTCTGAAGGTCCGAGGCTAGAGAGGACGACAATGAATTCTATGCTCCATTAGAAAACCGGATGAATGAGTATGGCAAGGGAGTCTAGATGTTGGGTCATTAGATAGAAAGTCTAGTATGAGTGGGAGAAGAGTATTTGGTGATGCAGGTTTGGGTGCTCGGAGTGAGTGAGAAGGGCATGCATGGCGGTAAAAGAGAAGAAAAATTATGAGGCGGGTTATCGGTGACAACCTGGCGGAAAGGCAGAATGGGGGATTTGTAGAAGGACTAATTCGTGTGACAGTAGTGGAGGAACAAATTAGATGGGCTCACATTCGCGAAAGCTCATGCAAACCAGGGTACCAGGCGATGCAAACTGTGCGGAGGAGACTAGATTATATTGGCTGCAGAGGATGGGGAGCCCCAGAAAATGGTTACCCTATCAAGAGTAAGGTCTGGTTCGGAATAGAGAGGTTGGAAAGTATGGATGGAAGACGTATTTCTTCATCTTTGAAAATTTTATCTTCAGTCTTAAACTTATTGTATCATCAATTTTTTTGATATTTTCATTCGTTACGTTTTTATAATCATTTCGAAGGTTTTTATCATCATTTTTAATTATCTTACTTTTGGGTATCACAATATTAGCAAACATATCATCTTCCTCCTCGGAAGACTCATCGAACAAATTCCTTGTCTTTCTCTTTGGTTTATTCTCATCAATTTTGATTTTTGCATCAAATAACGGTGGCGGTTCATCAAATCTCTCAAAATTATCATCATCGTCATGTGTACTGTGTGGGGATGGATAGAATACTTGGGAGCATTTAGCATGGTAATGCGGTATCGAGATGGTAGGAAGTTGATCGTGGGGTGGTTGGGAGAGAGGGGAATGGGGGTCAACAGGGTATCCACCATTACAAAGAAGGAAAAAAGAAGGGAACTTCGTCTATGGATGGTTTTGAGGCGGGGGAGTGTGCAGCTCCGAAGCAAAATTATAGTTTGTTAATTTTTGCTTTGTTTCTTTATTGGTTAAGTATACAATAACACAACATGTTATGCCAATAAAAGTTGATTTATTTTAGTATTTTATTGTTTCTGAAAATAGATGGAGACGCTAGCTTATTTCGATATTTGATCAATCGATAAATATCTTATTGCAAATTGACTTTAGAATATTGATAAATATCTTGTCTTGCCTATTGTTCTTGTTTATTTGTCGGCTAGTTTAGACTTAAGCGATTTGTTTCATGTGTTTTCTTTTTTCATTATTTTATTTATTTCACTTCATTATTTTATTTGTTCAGCATGTCTCTCTCTCGATCCTCGTGGCAGCTGTAAGCCTGCATAGTTATACAAATAAACAGATTTTTGCAAGCTATGATATATGCATGGTGTGCTGACTAGGGATGTCAACTTTTCACCAAGTATCGATACTTTTGAAACTTTGATACTTATCGAAGAAAAGTATCGATTCTTATTGGTATCGAAAATGCACCTTAGCGCCATCTGTTAATGTATTTTCAAAATATTTTTTTACGCGTTACAGTAATCTTCCAGTATATTATCGACCCCATCTTTCTTCAAATTTCTTTCAAATTCGTTTAAATTTTGCTGTAGGGAAGTATCGATACTAAGCACCAATGCAACAAATATTTTAAAAACAGGATCAAGAAGAGAAATTTCGCTCAGAGAACGTTTACTTCTACTTAGAACGTTTATTCTAATTGGTGGTTGTGATTAATAGATGGCCTCAGTGTGAGGGCATGTCAAAAAGTATCGAAAATGACCTATTCGATACTATCGATAAGTATCGAAAAATAAAGTACCGATAAAAGTCGATAAGTATCGACAAGTGGCATCGATACTTATCGATACCGACACTTATTTTGACATCTCTAGTGCTGACTGCGAGGAGAGAAAAGCAAGGCTTGATCAATTCGTGAACAATAAAAACTTTAAAACACCCAACATCTCTTCATTTATAGTTGTACGTATTCCAGCCTTTAAGGGCCTGAAATAACCGTAAGTATTCTTAAATATTTTTTTTTACAAATTAAAAAAAAACATTAAAAAACAGACAAAGCGATGCAGCTACCGAATAAAACCCCATAGACTTGGGAGCCTAATGATGATCAAATCATTGAAGCGCGAACCGTTTTAAAGACTTGGAAAGACATCTTTCGGGCGTTGCACCGACGCCGCGACGTTTTCAAAAGGATGTTAATGCCATTGATCACGTTCCGCCAAAAGCACACAACCCATTCCTGTTGACCATGGATAATTATGTTTCCCCGCGCTGGAAAACTAAATACCTCCGCTAAACCCACAACAACGCGCGCTAATGAACTCTGCAAAACGCACCGAAACTGCATTTGCAAACCAGCATCAGATAGCCCGGAATTGGGCATAACTGCGTTTAAATACTCCTCGAAAATGCGCACAATGCAACCAACACAAAAGGATCTCATACTCATTTTCCGTTTTATAAATCTCATTCTCACTCAAAATTGTAGTCACTTCCAAAAAAATCCATCATTCTGTCGTCTTTCACTTTACAACCCGACTAGGAGAAGCGAGATTAATTTCTAAACGAGAAGCTAGCCGGCAGCAGCAAAAAATGGAAGAAAAAAAAAGGTACGTGGCCCGGTGCCGATGACCGGGATAATAACGTTAATATCCCCCTCAATGGTGTCAAATTGTTGCAGTCAACAATGTGCGGCTATTATGTGCGGATTAAATTCAGGTAAATAACTCCGAGGATGTGGCGTTTAGCGTTTGGCCTGTTTTGTGAACGTGTGTATGGGTGTACGTGAATGTGACTTCCTATCGAAATTAATTCTAATCGTCTCCTCCCCATGGAGACTCTCCAAAAGTCACTTTTGCGCACGACTGAATGGCGCATTGTTGATGGCGACGAGGGACAAATTACATTGGCACACCACACCGAGCGGTCGCAAACAGGAAGTGCAGGTAAATCGTTGGCAGCGAAAAGTTATGTCATTCATAAAACGTTATGGCTTTTATAATTATTCTACACACTTGGTTACAAGAGATTTTCATATTTAGTACTACGAACAATGAGCATATTTAAAATCACTTTAATTATAATGATGTAAATTATTTTTTTCAATTGATGTATATATCATTATTTGAATGAATCTTCCTAGAAAAACTTGGAATTTTCTATTAATTAAATGGAAATAATTAATAAGCTTGATACGTTTAGATCAAATTTCTCTGTCATTTGGTTTGCAAAAATTTTACAAAAATATCAATAAAACCATACATTCTTATTCAGTATTTGATCAAAAGTGGTATTTTCATTATCAACTTCGATTTGTTCATTTTTAAGTTGTTCAAATGGTTCTGCAAAAATATAATATTACAAATATAACATATACAGATGCTTTGCAGTGGCTCACGTAATAGCCTCAGACGTTTATCAAGATCATCGCTTAATCGCGATGGCGTTATCAATAAAACCATTCATTATTATTCAGTATTTGATCAAAAGTGGTATTTTCATTATCATCTTCGATTTGATCATTGTTAAGTTGTTCAAATGGTTCTGCAAAAATATGATATTACAAATATAACATATACAGATGCTTTGCAGTGGCTCACGTAATAGCCTCAGACGTTTATCAAGATCTTCGCTTAATCGTGATGGCGTTATCAATAAAACCATATATTTTTATTCAGTATTCGATCAAAAGTGTTTTTTTCATTATCAACTTTGATTTGATCATTGTTAAGTTGTTCAAATGGTTCTGCAAAAATATGATATTACAAATATAACATACACAGATGCTTTGCAGTGGCTCACGTAATAGCCTCAGACGTTTATCAAGATCTTCACTTAATCACGATGGCGTTTTTACGAAGTTTCCGTTATTATTTTGGTTTGAGCTTTTTTCGTGGTGTTTTACTTCTACAAGTTGTTATACAAACTGCAAATCACGATAGGCATCCGCTTAAAAATGAAATATGAAAATCACGCGCGAATATAAATATTAATTTTCACATGAAATTAGAATTTTCAATAAAACGAAAGGAAGCTAGGTACAATTTGATTATTGCCTTTTTGTAAGTGTTATGTAAAGATGGTCATAACTTTAAAATTAAGAAAATTTGACGCCTCAAACTCACTTGCAACTCAATGCACTCAATGTCCCCTAATATTAGACATAGTTTTAACCTAACTAATTGTAAGTAGTTTAAATTTGAACAATTTGTTTAGAATAACCTAGAAATCAAGGAAGGGAAAAAGTTTTCAGTTTGTTTCTCGCAACTAATCCTTCTAAATTAAAAAATAACAGTGCCATCTCATGATAAGTATGGGTATTAAAAAACGATGCACCTTTTAAATTAATAATGAAACCTTTATTGGCATTACCTCTTATCTGATACTTCCTTGTACAATTAAATATTACACTTTAAAATATCAACATAACATAGCATAACATATTAATCATTAAACCTAATTATTAACTTAAATGATAACACTAACAATAACAAAAAAAATTATGTATACTAAAATACACTTCTATCCGACGTCAGGCTATATGGTTAGGATCTTCTTCTTTCCATTCTATCGCTTTCCTGAGCAGTTGTCTCCTCTTCGTCAGGACCTTTAACGTTGCCACCCCCCTACCACTCTCTTTCAGCCAACCTTGCACACTCTTCCCTGCTCTTCTAACCTCACTCGCCCATTCCCCTTCCAGCCCTATACATGCATTCGCCATATGCTCCCATGTATCCTGGCCCATTCCACAAAGTATACACCTGACATACTCCTCCCCCATCCATACTTTTCTCCTCCACCCACACCTATTAAATTATAAATTGCCACTCGCAGGTATATAATATTTCCTGCAATTCGACTAATTTTAGTTAATATCTCAATCTCTTCCTTGTTCATGTGTATACTGTTCGAAATAACTACCAAATCGTTGATGATAATCAATGATTTTGTAGTAATGAAACATCCTATACGTGTCGTCGCTATCGCAAAATGCTCCTACCACCATGTCTCGAAATAAATCAACATCCATTAAATAAACTCCGGTCTTGTATAGCTTAAGTCTATTGAAAGACGCAGTCAGCATTGTATAGTAGCTAATATGGCACGGCCCAGGTGCAAGAAGCACTCGCAGACTGCGTGACTGCAGAAAAAGGCGAAAAAGGAGCATGCACGAACTGGGCCGGCTGCTTGTCGTACGAGCTTATTATTGTGCTCTTATTTTCTGCTCCGATGCGCGCTTAGCGTGATGCTGCCTTTTCGATGCTGCTTTCTGTGTATGCCGCTGTGCTGCGGGTATGAATGTGCAAACCTAATCGAGGTGGAGATAAATTGCTTTATTGTGCCTCTGTGTTCCTTGGCGCTGTGCCTCTGCCTCTAATATGCCGCATAAATCCACATTTGCAGGCGATGGCACACGCATCAATAAGTTTTTTCATCGCATCGCGTGCGTGCTTCGTACGCTGTCGTCGACGCTTTTGTAAAGCACAAATTAGCGCTTCAAAGCGATTATGGTTTGATCTATGGTTGATTGTATAACTGGCGTAAACATCCCCACAGTTT
>JAODAC010000004.1:3011768-3057484 GCA_027575185.1 Mimaenictus wilsoni | reverse complement strand
TTGAGATTGAGATTGAGATTGAGATTGAGATTGAGATTGAGATTGAGATTGAGATTGAGATTGAGATTGAGATTGAGTTTGAGATTGAGATTGAGATTGAGATTGAGATGGGAATTGGGATTGGGATTGGGATTGGGATTGGGATTGGGATTGGGATTAGGATTGGGTTTGGGATTGAGACTGAGTTTGGGACTGACCTATAACCTTTGTGGTTAAAAGTCGAATTATTATAGAACCACGGATAAGATTAAAAAAGTCTAGTTTCGTTACCAGGAACTAAGTAAAGATCTCACTTCAAGGTGCACTTCCGAACGCCGCCCGATCTATTCTTAATTTCATGCTTCTAATCAGAGGCTATATGTTGTTGGTTGACAAATTCTAATCTAGCAAGTTAGTAGAATGGTACATCGACTATTTTGTCCTACACTATCAAGACCTGAAAAGATGGCCTGTGATCTCAGGGCTCTTGCCAGCATATATTACATTCGAAATAGCCCTATTAACAATCAAATTTTATATAGGTATTATGTATAAGAGAAAAAGGTATCTTAAAAACTACAAGATTTAAATTATATACGTTTAAAATTATAATATTTCTTTACATAATATGATACAGAGTATGTGTGGCTTTGCACAAGCGACAATGTAATATGAAAACGTAAATACATGTAAATAAACAAATAAATAAACAAACCCCCTTCCAAGAGGTCGGGGTAACAATGAAAAGATCCAATGGCCCAAGCACTTTCACACTAACAAATTAAAAATATATCTTTATAAATATCCAATTCAGATTAGAATTGGTACTCCCCATTCTATATTATCATTCACGTAACAATGAAAGGGATATACCAGCGATTTTCCCGAGCCCCATCAAAAGATGGTAAATTGTTGAGGATGCTGGCAGGGTTCAAGATAATCGGTGGTATAACCCGATGCCCTGGAAGACTTTGAAACAAATTGGTTTTAATCGCAGGGAGTATGTTCTTGTGTCTGACGAATGGTGTCAGCAAAGTTAGGTCCCAATGAGGAAGGGACCGATTTATGCCTAAACTAGGGTTGTATGTTTATTGCTCGCCATTGGCGACGACATTCACGGAGAAGGCGGCTAGTGTCTCACTCTTCTTGCCGATGGCCTTAG
The DNA here is from genome assembly GCA_027575185.1 of Mimaenictus wilsoni. Classification (NCBI taxonomy): domain Eukaryota; kingdom Metazoa; phylum Arthropoda; class Insecta; order Coleoptera; family Staphylinidae; genus Mimaenictus; species Mimaenictus wilsoni. The sequence continues at coordinate 3,056,343 of JAODAC010000004.1, read as the reverse complement.
CTTGGTACTGGCCGATGTCGTTGTGGTCACACTTGGTGATCTTGAGCGTGTACCGTTTACCTTCCTGTATAAAGCCATACTTGGAGACACTCTCGCGGATCGGCTTGCCGTCCTTCAGCCAGTTGATCTGAAGTGGCTCGTCCTCGGTCTCGGCGACAAATGTGCCCGTCTCGCCCTCGGCGAGCGTGGCGGAGAGCGGGAATGTTTTGAACACGGGCGCCTTAGGCTGCTCGCCAGGTACAAGTACATTCAGCGTACAGCTGCTGAAGGTCTCGCCGGCGTCGTTGAACGCCTCGCAAGTGTACGCGCCGGAGTCCTCAGGGAAGATCTCAGCGATGCGCAGCTTGTAGATATTCGCCTCGTGCGTGTACTCGAAGTCTTTGCTGGGTTTGATCTCCTTGTTGTTGTGCAGCCAGATGACGTCGAAGCGATCACTGCCGATGATTCTGCATGAAAGCTCGACTGGTTCACCGTCCTTCACGAACGCCGATTGCAGATGGCTGACGATCCTTGGGGGTTTGTCATCGGTCTTCTTCTTGCCATTAACGACGTTTCCCATGGCTGTGAACCAGAACAAAACAGATCAGATCAGCAATTACCAACAGAAAAACAGAAACAAAACTTCTGGTAAACTTACGTTTGACAGTGAGTTTGCAGAAGGTCTCAGTAGATCCAATCGAATTAGTAGCTTTACAGACATATTCGCCCGCATCTTCAGGATATACCTCGTTAATAGTCAGTGTACAAATGCCATTTTTATATTTCAAGTCCATTACTTCCGAGGAGCTGAGAGGTTTGTTGTTCTTAGACCATGTGACCTGTGGCTCTGGATCACCTTTCACGTGGCAAACAAGGATCAATTGTTCGCCATCAGCAATTGTGATATTCTTCAGTTCTTTCGAAAATCTGGGTGCGCACATGGACGCATCATCTGGAGGAAGGGCTAATTCCTTAGTTGAATTCCTAGACCTATTGGGGCTACCGGTACCAGTGGAGTCTAATCTACCACCGTATCTCTTCGGCGATCTATCATTAACATTAAGGCTGGACGATGATGAAGACAGGTTAAGGCTTGTGGGTCTGGTTGTGGTCGGTGCTGGTGTGATGTTCTTTGTAATGGTAACAGGGATAGGTGCTGGTTTAATAGGATTCTCAATATATTTGCGATCTCCGGAATGAAGGATCTTCTGGGCGATGCGACTCTGTTCGGATGTGCCGCTTTCACCTTCAACAATCACCATACAGCTGGTCTCATCCTGGCCGTGTTTATTTTCTGCCACGCAGCTATATCTTCCGGAGTCTGATGGACGACATCCGACAATTTCCATTGTGACAATACCGTCAGTGGAGGTCATCGAATATTCATATTTGCTAAGCTCTCTCTTGTCCTTGTACCACTTCACAGATGGGAAAGGTTTCCCTGTGAGACAACAGAGCAGTTTGCAGGTGTCTCTCTCCTGCATGACACGAGGCCGTAGCAGGAAGGTGAAACTTGGAGCACACTCTTGCTCCAGTTGCCAGTAAGTTGGTTGAGGTTCACGACGACGGATTGGTTGGACTTCTGGTTTATAGTCAGCCTGTACACTTGGCAAAGATTGGACATTCAGGAAGACTACTTCCTCTTTAGAACCATAATGGTTCTCAGCTCTGATGATGTATTCACCACGATCTTCCAGCTTGGCACGGTTGATAATGAAGTAATAGTCATCACCAACATAACGCTTCATGTATTTAACGCTCTGCCTAAGCTCTGTGCTATTATGGTACCAGCTCAGAGTTGGTGTCGCGATGCCAACAACCCTACAATAGAACTTGACGCTCTGTCCCTCATAGCAGAATGCACTCTGTGGTCTAATCACAAAGCGTGGCGCTGCCTGCCTCCTATCAAACATGGAGTCATAGATCTTGTACTTCTCCATTAGTAGTTTGCGTAGTGAGGAATAGTTCGAAAGGCGTCCAATTGGCAAAATGAAGTCATTCCAGTTCTCGTACCTTGACCTAATCTTATCGCGGAGTTTCATGTACCTGTTCTGTTCGATAACCTTGTTCCTATGGCTATGGTCTCCAGTCAACCAGGCATGGACAAGGCATTCCTCAGCAGTCATACGCTTTTCTTTGCTCTTGATCAGCAACTTACGGATAAAGTCCTTGCCTTCTTCGGAGACATGTGCGAACGACTCTTCATCAAAGTCCCAATCACAAGCCTTCACGTTCTTGAGGGTTTCAATATCGTTTTCGCCTGCAAATGGCGAGAGGCCACTGAGAAGGACATATGCTAGGACTCCCACTGCCCACATGTCGGTGAAGAAACCAACTGGTTCACGCTCAACGATTTCAGGAGCGGCGAACTCAGCAGTACCAGTAGAGATTTTCACCACCTCGTTGGGATCCAACTTGGTAGCAAGACCAAAATCGATGACCTTGATGTTGGTACCTTTACGGGTCTGGCACATGATGTTCTCGGGCTTGATATCCAAATGGATGATATTCTTCTCGTGCATGTGCTTGATGGCTTCGCAGATTTGACGCATGTAGTTAATCACTTCCGCCTCAGACATTTGGTAACCTTCGGCGGTGATGCGTTCGAAGAGTTCACCTCCACTCAAGCTACACCAAAAGAAGAAATTAACATTTAATTAGAATGAAAAATTTGATCGAAATCAACTTACAATTCATAAATGAGGACCATCTCGTCATCGTCCTCAAAGGCGTCATGGAGATTAATCAACTTGTTATGGTGCAGTTGGTTCATGATATCAATTTCCTTACGAATAAGTGCTTTCTCCATGGCATGTGAAACAGGGATGAATTTGGCAGCGAAAATGTTACCAGTCTTGCGTTCTCTGCAACGATGGACGACCCCAAAGGCACCGGTTCCGATCTCCTCAAGAATGTCGTAGTCTTCGTACACACTCCTGGATTTGATTTCCACTGGCTGTGGGACGTACTTGGAATAGATGTCAAAGACATATTGATCATAATCTTTGACCGGCTCCTTGTGAGACTCGCGAATTTTCTTTCCGCTTGCATCAACCTCTACCTTCCTCTTCTCAATCTTCTTCTTATCAGAGTCCTTCATAGTGACAAGTGTGCTGATATCAGAAGGGTCTGATCTACCATAGATGTTCTCAGCATAGACGCGGAATTCGTACTGGTGGCCTGCAGACAGACCACTGATGGCCATTGTGTTGATGCGAGTATTACCCACTCTCAACCAGGTCTGCAATTGGTGTTCCCGTTTCTCTACCAGATAGTTTGTAATATTGCTACCGCCATCCCATACTGGTGGTTTCCAGTTAAGAGCCAACGATTCGAAGCTGACATTATTGCAGGCTGGGAATCTTGGTGGGTCTGGTCTATCGCTGATCTGAATCTTAATAATAGCAGAATCCTGTCCCATATCATTCTCAGCTGTGATCCTGTATGGTCCGCTGTCCAGTTTACTAGCGTCACGGATGGTAAGAATCGCATGTCGATCCTTGACTTCCACATGGTAATGGCCGCCAGATTCGATGGTCTCACCTTCGCGAATCCAGCTGATGCGTGGACGTGGTTGACCTGTGAATGGAATCTTGATCACCACATTCTCACCCTTGTCGAAGAAGGCAGTATCCCTGAAGCGAGGTGGCACGTTGATCTTTGGTGGAGTCATGATGATCAACTCAGCACGGGTAGACTTAACACCACCCTTGTTAACAGCCCTGCAGACGTACTCATCAGCGTCCTCACCATATACCTCATTGATTGTAAGATGATAAGTATCATTCTCACAATAGATATTATATCTACATCCACTGGTGATTTCACGTGCGCCCTTGTACCATGTGATGGTGGGTTTCGGGATACCAGTGATAGTACACTCGAACTTAGCATTATGGTTCTGAATACAATGAGCATTCTTAAGCGGCTTAACAATCTCAGGTGGTACGGCACCTTGTGGGTCAACAATCTTAACAGATAAGGAATTGGTTGAAGGTTCTGAGAGACCTGCGATGTTTTGGGCAAAGACACGGAATTCATATTGACGTCCTTCAATGAGGTTCGAAATGTTGAGGATTGTAGGGAGACAGATTGCCACGTTACAGCGTTGCCATGTGTTGCTGCCAACCTCACGTTTGTCGATCCAGTATCCTTGAATGCGAGCACCTCCATCGGATTCAGGGCGAGTCCATTCCAAGTTGACAAAATCACCGCCAATCTGTGTAACGTTGGGAATACCGGGTGATGATGGTGGATCGAATGGTGCTTTGGCCTTAATCGGGTTGGTACCTTCACATGCTGGTCCCATACCATTATCGTTGACAGCCATGACACGGAAGAGGTATTCTTGACCTTCGGTTAATCCTTGGACCATAAAAGTAGTATCCTTGCAGGATGATGAAATTGTGATCCAGTGTGTTAAAGAGACATCCTTACGTTCCACAACGTAGTGAGTAATGCGAAGACCACCATCGTAGCTAGGTGGTTTCCAGGAAAGCGTGCATGTATGCTTGCTGATGTCAGCCGCTTCCAGATTTGTTGGAGGTCCAGGAAGGCCGGTAATATATACGGTGAAATTACCGGATACTGATCCGCTATCGTTTTTAAGAGTGGCGGTGTAGTTTCCTGCATCGTCTTTACGGATACCACGAATATATAGAATAATATACTCATCGAAGATGGTAAATTTGATGTGCTCAGATTCCTCGATCTTCTTTCCACCTTTGGTAAGAGTGAAGTCAATGGGTTGATCACCAGAGTAGTAAATTTTAATCTTGGTGTTGTCATTTTCAGGTAGGTACAAGTCGGATGGGATACGGTTGATAACTGGAGGTGAACCAATCTTAACTCTGGCGTTGGTTGTAACGGAGCCCATGGCATTGCTGGCTTCACAGGTATAGTCACCTTCGTCTATTGCGAGGGCGTCAGTAATATGCAAAAGGGCAACAGATCCCTTCGTCTCATAGCGGTATCTTCCTGATAGTGTAATTTCACGGCCATTGCGCAACCACCTGTATGTCGCTGGTGGTTTACCGCTAGCTTCACACTCCAAAGTGACTGTCCTACCAAGTGGAATAACAGTGTTGCCGAGTGGTTTAACCCATTCTGGTTTTTCACCACCCAGAACTTCGCACACCTTGACTGGCGTAGAGCAAGCACTAGGTTCGCTCTTGCCAGCAGCGTTGACAGCAAAGATACGGAATTCGTAATCATTACGCTCGATAAGATTAATGGCAGTGTAGCTTGTGTCAGTAACGTTATACTCATTGCACTTGTTCCAAATAGGGCTGCCGATCTCCCTCCTCTCAATGATGTAGCCAGTAATTCGGGAACCACCATCATTGGCAGGGACCTCCCATGTAAGGTCAACGTAGTTCTTACCAACTTTAACAACTTTAGGGGCACCTGGTGGAGCGGGCACGTTGAATTTACCCTTAAGCTTGAAGCGGGTGGAGGATCCGGAAGGTTTGCTGAAGCCAGCAGCGTTCTTGGCCTTAACGCGGAATTCGTACTCGTGACCGGTAACCATATTATATAAGGCAAAATTGGTCTGTGGGATAAGGTAATCAGCGGCTGGAGTCCAGTTGGTGTCGGATACATCCCGGTATTCCAGGCGGTAACCTTGGATACGCGAACCACCATCGTTTCCAGGACGTTCCCAAACAAGGTGAATAGTGCTGGAATCCCAGTCAGAGACGCGTGGTGCACCCGGAGGATCAGGAACTGTGAATGGATATTTGGCAGTAATGGGTTCATCCAACTCAAGAGGTTCGCTGATACCGTATTGGTTCTCAGCGCGAACGCGGAAGCTATATCTCTTATTGGGTTCCAATCCCATGACATCGTAGTGAGTATTGCGCACAAAGCTGCTAGCTTTGACCCAGATACCGGATGGTTCGTATTTCTCTACGATGTAGTTGGTAATTGGGGAACCACCATCATCCAAAGGCGGCCTCCATGCCAATGAGCAGTTATCGGGAGTAATATCAGAAACATCAAGAGGACCTTGAGGTTTACCAGGTTTGTCAACAACCAAAACTCTGCAAGAGCCAGAATCATAACCCACATTGTTGGTAAGTTTGATGGTGTAATTGCCACTATCAGAGCGTTTGGCTTTGTTGTTAGTGAAGATCGAGTGGATATTAGTGGTCTCGAATTTAATGCGATGGTCCTGAATAACTTCATCACCATTGATGGTCCAGCTTTCACGTGGTCTTGGCGAAGCAGTGAATGGTACAGTGATTTTGAATTCTTCACCAGCGATAACGACCATGTCTCGGATGCTAAGATCAGAGGTAATCTTAGGAGCAGATGGAGGAGCTCTGCACACAATAATATCGGATGCTGGGGACCATGGTCCTTGACCAGCTGCGTTCATAGCGGCAACGCGGAATTCGTACTCATGATTCTCAATTAAGTTAATCACCTTATGCGTGAGATCGGGGACAAGAGCATGCGAAGCTTTGGTCCATTTGTCTTCAGTTGTCAACCTCTTTTCGATAACATAACCAGTGATGGGAGATCCACCATCATGGCGCGGTTTGTTCCAGGTGATTGTAATAGAATCTTCGGTGGTTTCCACACCACGTGGAGATCCTGGGGCTCCAGGAACATCGAATGGATGTCTAGCCTTGATGGGTTGATCGGTAACGGCTGGATCTGATTGGCCATATTTATTCTCAGCAATAACGCGGAATTCATAGTCTTTTCCAATGGTCAGATTTTTCGCACGAATGAAAGGTACTGTCACGTAACTACTAATTTTAGTCCAGGTTGGTGATCTGGCTTCCTTTCTCTCCACTATATAGTTCGTAATTGGAGAACCGCCATTATCCTTAGGTGGTTGCCAGTAAAGTGTTAGCTGATCACCAGCGAATTCATCAGCGCGTAGGTTCTCTGGTTTACCAGGACGATCCAGTACACGGACGTTTAGAGTAGCAGTGTCGAAACCAGACGGATTCTTAAGTTGCAATCTATATTGTCCGGCATCGTTTCTGTTGGCGTTCTTAACAATGATGCTGGCGTAGTCATCTGTGAGAGTTGGATGCACACGGGTATCGGTTTCATCCAGAATCTTATCATTAGCAAACCAGGATGCAACAGGTTTGGGGAAGCCCACATATGGAACATGAATGTTGAAGTCTTCACCAGCGCGGACAGTGATATCACGAATGCCACTAAGATCAATACAAGGTTTGTTGGCTTGCTCCTCAATCAAGATCATCGGGCTTGGCTTGCTTGGTTCCGAAGAACCTACGTCGTTAACAGCAATAACGCGGAATTGATATTCATCACCTTCCTTGAGTTTAGGAACAGTATAGACAGTCTCCTTAATAGGAACCGAATTAACATCGGACCAGTCAGGTGCATCCTTCTTACGCTGTTGGAGGATATATCCCTTGATCTTGGAACCGCCATCATTGCGGGGTGGACGCCATGACAGGGTGACGCTGTCTTTCGTGATGCGGTCTGGTTTGGGTGGTTCTGGCGCATCTGGAGCGACTGTCGAAAGAATATTAAGCTTCGCCTAATATCAAAGAAATAATACTTACATCTTTGATGACCAGCAACAATGGGTTCGGTTGGTCTGCTGGGCTCGCCTGGACCAGCCTCATTGACGGCAACAACCCTAAATTCGTACTTGCTGCCTTCTCGGAGATCCTGGACTGTATATGCAGTATTCGGTGTTGGGTAGTGGTTAACCCTGGCCCATTCACCCCCACGTTCACGTTTTTCGATATAGTAGCCTGAAACTGGCTTACCACCGGTGGATGTTGGTGGGTCCCACTTGAGCGAGCAGCTTGATGGGGTGTAGCCCACGACTTGCGGTTGGCTTGGTGGACCTGGCGGATCAAATGGACTCTTAGCAACAACCGGTTTACCTTCAAGTGGTTCCGACACGCCATAGATGTTCTCAGCGCGTACGCGGACGACGTATTTCTTGCCCTCAGTGAGACCGCGGACGGTGAAGTTGGTCTTCGGGCAGAAACCAGGACAAGGACGCCAGCTGTCCATACCAAATTCGCTGACTTCAACGATATAGTTCGTGATCTCACCACCACCATCATCTTCTGGTGGGTTCCATGACAAGGAGATAGTCTCTTGAGTTGTTTCAGTGTATTGCAGTGGACCCTTGGGCATGCCAGGTTTATCCACAACAATGACCTCAATATCAGCGGTATCTTTGCCGTATTCATTACTGGCAGTAACGGTGTATTTGCCAGAGTCATCCCTGTTGGAAGACTCCACACGGAGGCATGTGTGTTCACTGTTGGTCTGGGTCTAAAACGTGGAAATTGAGATAACAGTTTTGAAATAATTTAATTGTCTTACCGAAACCCTGTTAGATTCGGGAATTATAATGTTGTTCTTCTTCCATTCGACCTTCGGAATCGGGGCTCCTGAAAGTGGAATGTCAACGCGGATGGGTTCACCAGCGCGGACCTTGATCTTGCGGCCGATGATGCCATCCAGCCACAGCTTGGGCTTCTCCTTCATTGGCTTAGCGATGAAGGCATTAGATGTGTCGCTTGGTTTGCCTGGACCTGCGGCGTTCACCGCAGTTACTCTGTATTCATATTCGTGTCCTTCTTGAACCCTATCGTCATAGTATTCCTGGTGACGTGAGGGCTCCTTGTTGAGTTTCACCCAGCGGCCGGTAGCCCTGTCACGTCTCTCGATGTCGTATCCAATAATAGGTGATCCTCCATTGCTAATCGGTGCGGACCATTTGATCTTAATGTGGTCTTTGTCACTGTCAACCAGCTCAGGTTTGCCTGGTTTGCCGGGTACATCATATTGGTTCTTAGCCACCACAGGCTTGTTGGTATGGAGTGGATCCGAACGTCCCTGAAGATTTTCAGCGAGGACACGGAATTCGTACTTGGTACCTTCGAGAAGACGTGGGACAACCGCATGGGTATTCTTGGGATTGACGTAGTTGACGGCTGGGACCCAACCGCCTCCATGGGTCAAATCGCGCTTCTCAATAACGTAGCCCCTAAATGGCAATATTTCGGTAATTAATAGGATCATGTTCAAAAATAAAATTTACTAACGTAATTTCACTTCCACCATTATCCTTGGGTGGTTTCCAGGATAGGGTGACACTCTGTGCTGTAATTTCTTCGTATTCTAGTGGTCCTTCGGGAGGCGCAGGGCGATCTGTATTAAATTATAATAAATAAAAATAAATGGTCCTTTGGGTGGCATTGATACATACCTAAAACTATAACTTGAAAGGATCCTTCGTCGGTTCCCGAAGAGTTCTTCAGGAGTAAATGATAAAGACCACTGTCGGAACGTTTAGCGTTGACAGCATGAATGACAGTATGATGGCCAATAGCCGTGACGGTAGTGCGTTCATCGGCGGTCAGTGGCTTGTGATTGCTGGTCCACGTGACCTCCGGTGTCGGTTCACCGATGAAATCGATGTCAATATGTAAAATAAGTCCAGCCTTAATGCGGATATCATTAAGAGGTGTTTTAATCTTGGGAGCCACTGTAACAGAACATTTCAAGTAATATCCCGATCATGGGAGAAATGAAATAGACAACTTACAATATCTGGCCTTGCAAAGAACTATATCGGATGGTTCAGATGGTTCACTGTTACCAGCATTGTTTTGGGCGATAACTCTGAATTCATATTCCTGTCCCTCTATGAGGTCAGGCACCCGAGCGTTTGTCTTACCAGCTGGTACAGTAGCAGCTTGGTTCCAGTAAGGACTACCCTTTTCTTTCTTTTGAATAATGTAACCAGTGATGGGAGAACCACCATCGTTCTTTGGCGCGGCCCATTCCAAATCCACATGATTCTTGTCCCAGTCGGTGACGTTAGGCTTGCCAGGCGCATCGGGTTCGTCACTCTCGTTCTTGGCAATGAAGCTGCGTGGAAGTTCTAGTGGTGTGGACTCACCAACGGCATTAACAGCCTTGACGCGGACATAATATTCCTTGCGATGGACTAACCTGGTGATATCATGGTGAGTCGTAGTTGACATACCAGCATCTGACCAGATTCCACGAGAGACGTCCATCTTTTCGACGATATAATGAAGGATCGGGGAACCACCATCGTCCAATGGGATCTTCCAGCTAACTCTGCATCCTTCCTTGGTAATTCTGCTAACCTCCAATGGTCCTTGAGGTGGTCCAGGTTTGTCAATAACAAGTACCTGGGCGGAGGCACTAAACGATCCCAGGTTGTTTGATAGTGTGAGTGTATAGGTGCCAGTGTCAGTTCTTGCAGAGAATGGAATTTCAAAGGTACATTTAGAAGTAGACACATACATATCAACTCTGTCACTAGGTTGAATTTCCTTGCCATTGCATATCCATTGTGCTTTGGGTTTAGGCGATGCCTCGATAGGCAGATCCCACCCAAGACGATTTCCTGCTTTGATAACAAGATCTTCCAATAGGTTCTTGTTGAAGATCGGAGCTTGGAAACGAGGTTTGGCAATAACGGGCATGGAAGCCTCGCTAGGTTCACTTGGACCACCCTTGTTTACGGCGATGATCCTAAACTCGTATTCTTCACCTTCTGTTAGATTTGGAGCGGTACCCTTTGTTTGATCTCCAGGCACTTCAGCTGCCTTCTCCCAGATACCATGCTTGGGACGCTTTTCAATGATGTACTTCTCGATTGGAGCGCCGCCATCCCTCTTTGGTGCGGTCCATTCTAAGTCGACATGATCCTTGTCCCAGTCTGTTGGTACTGGCGCACCTGGTTTATCAGGCCTACTGTACGGATCCTTTACAGTAATGGCCTCAGTTGTTGTAAGTGGCAAAGATTCACCTTGTTTATTTACAGCCACTACACGGAATTTATAATCGTGACCCTCAGATAAGTTATCAACGCGCATGAAGGGGCTGACTGATTCACCGGCAGGTAACCAGCGACCAGTTTCCAAATCTTGCTTCTCCACAGCGTAGTGGGTAATTTCTGAACCACCATCGTCCTTTGGTGGCCTCCACTTAAGGGTGACTGAGGACTTGGTAACCTCATCAGCTCTCAATGGACCTTCCGGTGGCGAAGGAATGTCGAGGACTGTAACCTTTACAGTATGGGAATCCTTTCCGTTGATGTTCTTTGCGGTTAGTTGATAAGGACCACTATCGCTACGCTTAGCGTCGGTAATACGTAAACGCGCCATATAATCCTCAGAGATGACCTTAATACGGTCTGACGGAACCAGAATATTTCCTTTAACTTCCCATTCTTTGGTTGGAGGAGGTTCTCCGATAACAGGCACATTAAATTCGAAGCTTTGACCTGCACGGATTTTGATATCAACGAAGACATTCCTATCGATCTTGGGAGGCACTATAAAACAAAGAGGAAATAAGATTGATACAATTTGCCGTAACATATAACTTACAGTTCTTGGGTCGAGCAACGTGAATTTTGGAGGCATCGCTAGGTTCACTTGGTCCACCTTTGTTCACAGCACGAATGCGGAATTCATATGGGGTACCCTCAATAAGATCGTTAACCTTCCCGGTAGTAACATCGCCCTCAACATCAGCACATTTCTCCCAGTTGGGATTAAACTTATCACGCTTCTCAATAATATATCCAGTGATAGGAGAACCACCATCGGATTCAGGTCGGTCCCATTTAAGTTCCACAAAGTCCCTGTCGTAATCGATGATTTCTGGTGTTCCAGGTTTGCTGGGCTCATCGTATGGGTTCTTTGCAAGTATAGCTTGGGCAGCGGTAAGTGGTTCGGATTTTCCTTGTCTGTTAACCGCACACACCCTGAATTTATATTTCTTGCCAGGTTGAAGACCCTCAACGTCCAAGTTGGTAACAGGCCCATCTGTCTCACCGGCTGGTACCCATCTACCTGTGGCTTCATCCATCTTTTCAACAACGTATTTCTCCACCGGTTGACCACCATCGTCGCTGGGTGGACGCCAAGCCAGTTTGCAACCCTTGGCATGGACATCGGATACTTTAAGTGGGCCATTTGGTGGACTTGGTTTGTCTAGGACTGTTACTTCAACCTCAGCAATGTCTTTACCATTGACGTTCTCAGCAGTAATTGTGTAAGTACCAGATTCTGATCTCCTTGCATTGGTAACCTTCAACTTCGTGATATATTCACCATGCTGAACCTTTGTGCGGCTATCGCTCTTCACTTCCTTGCCACCCAAAATCCATTTAGTAGTTGGCATTGGTTCACCACTAACCTTGACGTCAAAGTTGAAGTTCATACCAGCCTTAATGCGAACTTCAATAAGATTGGTCCTGTCAATCTTAGGTGCCAAATTGCGTGGTTTAGCAATGATAGTTGGGGTTTCATTGCTGGCATCACCAGGTCCGGCTGCGTTTACAGCTCGGACGCGGAACTGGTATCCTTGTCCTTCTACCAAATCTGGCACTGTGGCCTTACATTGGTCACCAGGAACTTCAAGGGCCTTCTCCCATTCTCCGAATTTGTCCTTCTTTTCAACAATGTAGGCAGTGATTGGAGAACCTCCATTGTCCTTTGGTGGGGTCCAGGCAAGATCCACATGATCCTTATCCCAATCCGTGGCCTTAAGGTGACCAGGCGCACCGGGTTCATCAAAGGGATTCTTGGCAATGATGGATTCAGCTGCCTCGAGGGGTTTAGACTCTCCCTCGGCATTGACAGCAGCCACACGGAACTTATACTCCTTGCCTGGAGTCAAGCCAGTGACTTCCATTCCTGGTTCGGTGGAACGACCAGCTGGTACCCAACATCCCGTCTCCGGGTCCATTTTTTCGACTTGGTAGTATTCGATGGGGGTACCACCATCGTCCTTTGGACGCTTCCATTTCAACTTGCAACCATTCTTATTTATATCAGAAATAGCAAGTGGTCCTTCAGGTGGTGTTGGTTTATCGGTTACTGTCACAGTGACAGTATGGGTGTCCTTTCCAGAGGAGTTGGAAGCGGTAACGTTATATTCACCAGAGTCTTCACGCCTTGCAGGACGGATAACCAATTTGGTATTATAATCGACATTGGTGATATCAATGCGCTTATCGTTGCTCATCTTCGATCCTTGGAATCTCCATTCCACGGTTGGAGCAGGTTCGCCAGTAATATTAGCATCATATTTCAAAGCAGAACCAGCAGAGATCGTAATATCATGCAGGTAACGCCTGTCAATACGGGGAGCCAAGAATCTAGGCTTAGCAATGAAGGTCTTACTAGGTTCAGATGGTTCACTCTGGCCAGCCTTGTTCAGGGCAATTACCCTAAATTGATATTCATTACCTTCAATCAAACCATTAACAATTCCAGTTGGATTCGGACTTGTTGTTTCAATCGCCTTTTCCCACATCGGGCTGTACTTGTCCTTCTTCTCAATGATGTATCCAGTGATCGGAGAACCACCATCAGACGGGGGTTCGGTCCACTTAAGCTCGCAGTGCTGGGCAGACCAGTCAACTGGTTCAGGTGCTCCAGGTTTGCTTGGAGTGGTGAAGGGATCCCTGGCGATGATACTTCCAAGGGTTTCAAGAGGTTCGGATTCACCTTCTTTGTTCACAGCCTTCACGCGGAATTTATATTCGTGGCCTGGAATCAGGCCATCAACCTTCAACTCAGGGTTGTTACCCAAAGTTTTTCCAGCTGGTAGCCACATTCCGGATTCGGGATCGAACTTCTCCACGATGTATCCTTCGATGGGTTCACCACCATCATCTTTGGGCTTCTTCCATTTGAGCGTACATCCTTCTTTGTGGATGTCTAAAACTTCCAAAGGTCCCTCAGGTTTGCCTGGCTTGGAGATGATGTTAATCTCGACCTCGGCGGTATCCTGGCCGTACTTATTGGTTGCTTGAATCTTATATACTCCAGTATCTTTCCGTTCGGGTGTGTCGTTGAAGAATTTGGAGTTATAAGGTTTGTCTTCGATGCGTACACGCGGTGAAGCAATCGACTTGCCCTCTACAGTCCACGTAACCATCGGAGCGGGCTCACCAGCGATCTTAACATCAATGTAAATGGGTTCGCCTTCTTTCACAGTTATAGTGCGCAAGTTCTTCCTATCAATCTTAGGAGCCACTGCAACAAAGATAAATTAGCATGTACAATACTTAAGATTCATATTAACTTACGTCTTCTTGGCTTCGTAATAACGGATTTGGATGCGCCACTAGGTTCACCTGGACCGGCTGCGTTAACAGCACGGACACGGAATTCATATTCAACTCCTTCATCCAGGTTCTCGGCAGTACCCTTTGTGTCATTAGGGCCAGTTTCACCAGCCTTCTGCCACTTGGTCGAGCCTTTCTCGCGCTTCTCGATGATATAACCAGTGATTGGAGACCCACCATCATTAGCTGGTGGGGTCCATCTAAGGTCAACGTGGTCCTTGTCCCAGTCAGTAACTTCGGGTATGCCAGGAGCACCAGGTTCATCTGTAAACTTATATCATGAAGTAAAGAATCACAAAGAAACCTTCTCGAACTTACCGAATGGATTCTTAGCGATAATACTCTTGTCCGCCTCAAGTGGTTCTGATTCGCCCTCAGAGTTCACAGCAGCAACTCTGAATTTATACTCTTTACCAGGTTCAAGGTTGTTCAACTCAAGTTTTGGTTCCTTTGCTCTGCCTGCAGAAACCCAACGACCGCTATCGGGGTCCAGCTTTTCGACTTGATAGTATTCGACTGGTACACCGCCATCGTCTAGTGGTGGATTCCACTTCAATGTACAGCCCTCTTTGTGTACATCACTGATCTTCAATGGACCTTCAGGTTTGCTAGGCTTATCAAGAACCTTAATCTCAACAGAAGCCTCGTCTTTCCCACATTGGTTCTCAGCCTTAAGCACCAAAGTACCACTGTGGGCACGAGTTGCTGATGCAATAACAAACTTTGTTTTGTAATCTTCAATGTCAATAGTGATATCATCACGCTTTTCAATGCTGGCTTTGTTGAGGAACCAAGTCTTAGTTGGTACAGGCTCACCGCTAACTTTAACGTCCAGGCGAATTTGTTGACCAGCTTTAACTGTCAAGTCCTTGATGGTGCTTCTATCAATCTTGGGCGCCACATATCTGTCTTTGGCAGTAATGGTATCAGAAGCAGCAGAGGGCTTAGACTCGCCACCCTTGTTGACGGCTTTCACACGAAATTGGTACTTCTGACCTTCAATCAAATCGGGCACCTTGGCTTCACATTTATTGCCAGGTACCTCCAAAACCTTAATCCATTTAGTACCAGCTGGATCCTTCTTCTCAACAATGTATCCGGTAATTGGCGCGCCACCATCTTCCTTTGGTGGAGCCCACTTAAGATCGGCATGGTTACGGCTCCAGTCCTTGACATCAGGTTTGCCAGGAGCTTCAGGTGCCTTGAATGGATTTTTAGCGGTTGTGGGAACATCAGTCACGAGAGGTTCAGACTCTCCTTCTGAGTTAATGGCTTTGACGCGGAATTGGTAGTCTTTGCCTTCAGTCAGGCCTGAAACATCAGCCTCAGGGGTCTTGGTGGTAGTAACTGGTACCCAACGTCCAGTTTCGACATCTTGGCGTTCCACAACGTATCCTTGGATTGGTTCACCACCGTCATCTTCTGGTGGTTCCCACTTGAGTTTGCAACCTTCAGCGGTGACATCAGAAACCTTAAGTGGACCTTTGGGTTTGGATGGTTTGCTCAAGACATTAATTTCCACTTCTACAGTATCTATACCACTCTCGTTCTTGGCAGTGACGATGTAGATACCAGTATCAGCACGTTTACACTTTTGAAGGATAAAGCAAGTATGGTAATCTTCATTTTCGATTTTAAGGCGATCGTTGCTCCTTAGGACGGTTTCCTTCAGAGTCCAGGTCACAACAGGAGCTGGTTCACCAGTAACATCAGCCTCCATACGGAGCATCTGTCCGACACGTACGACCTTCTTTTGGAGGTTCTTCCTGTCGATTCTTGGAGCCACTATAATTAAAAGCATTGAATGATCCTTAGCCCAGACCAAATAAATAGAAAACCATAACATTTAACGAATAACATAGGACAACACTTACAAAATCTTGGTTTAGCAATAACAGGTTTGGACGGATCACTGGGTTCACTAGGACCAGCTTTATTGACAGCCACAATACGGAACTCATATTCATGTCCCTCCTCGACAGTTTCGACACGACCGGTATTCCTGTCGCCAGAAACAACGGCGGCGTCGACCCAACCCCTTCCAGCCTTGTCGTGCATTTGAATGATGTATTTTTCAATCGGTGCACCACCATCACTCGCTGGTGGTTTCCATGCCAATTCAACAAAGTCCTTATCCCAATCCTTAAGATCTGGCCTACCTGGTTTACCAGGTTCATCGAAGGGATTCTTAGCAATGATTGACTTCTCAGTCTCGAGTGGTTCAGACTCGCCTTCTTTATTCACAGCCTTCACGCGGAATTTGTATGGTTTGCCTTCCTGCAAACCTGTGATGTTTGCCTCAGGTTCAGAGCTCTTTCCACAGGGGATCCATGCACCCGTGTTGGGATCCAGCTTCTCAATTTCGTAGTAATCGATAGGAGTACCGCCATCATCCTCTGGTTTCTTCCACTTCAACTTGCAACCATGCTTGGTGACATCAGATACTTCCAACGGACCCTTGGGCTTGCCAGGCTTACCCAAGACAGATATCTCAATATCGGCAGTGTCCTCTCCTACTTCGTTCTTGGCAACAATGGTGTACTTGCCAGACTGAGCCCGTTTGGCTTTCATTACGAAGAACTTGGTATTATAGTCAACACAATCAATGCGGTAGGTATCATCGCTTGCAAGTTCCTTGCCATCCTTGAACCAGGTGATCTTTGGTGGAGGTTCACCAGCGACGTTGACATCCAAGTGAATAGAAAGGCCACTCTTGAGGGTAAGTGGGTTCAGGTTGGTACGATCAATCAACGGTTTCACTGAAAAAAGTAAATTCTGTAAAATGACACGTCGAGTAGAGATGTGGATAGCTTACAGAATCTGGGCTTTGCAGTATGCCAGTTGGTCTGTTCAGAGGGTTCAGAAGGTCCAGCCTTGTTCACAGCTCTTACACGGAACTTGTACTGGTTACCTTCTTCCAAGCGAGGTACACTACCAGTGCAGGTTGGTCCAACTTCAGCAACTTTAACAAACTGACCAACGAATTTATCCATGGCTTCGATGACATATCCTGTAATAGGAGCACCTCCATCGCGTACAGGTTTCTCCCACTTTAGCTTAACAGAGTGCTCATCCCAGTCTACGATTTCGGGCAAACCAGGTGGGGCAGGGATGTCGTATGGATTCTTTGCAATGATTGCATTATCAGTTTCAAGAGGTTCAGATTCACCTTCTTCGTTAACGGCCTTAACTCTGAAGTGGTACTTCTTATTTGGTTCTAAACCGGTGATTTCATGGTCAAGTTTGTCGGCATCGACAAAACCAGCTGGTATCCACCGTCCACTGCCTGCCTCAGACTTTTCAATGGTGTATCCTGTGATCGGAAGGCCACCATCGTCTTTGGGTTTGTTCCACTTGACACGACAACCTTCTTTGTGGACATCGAAGACTTCCAAAGGACCCTCTGGTTTCCCAGGTTTATCCAAGATAACTACTTCCACAGGAGCCTCATCAAAACCAGAATCATTCTCAGCTCTGATAGTGTATGTACCAGTGTCTTTACGACTGGTATCGGAAATTGAGAACTTGGTGTTGTAATCCTCATTTTCGATCTTGGTATGTGGGCCATTTTCCAAGACCTTATTTGCGAAACTCCAGGTAATAGTTGGTGGAGGCTCGCCCTTGACATCAACATCATACTTCACTAATTGACCAGCCCGTACTTTGATAGTATGGAGCTTTTCACGGTTGATCATTGGTCTCAAGTGACGTGCTTTAGCAACATGTTGTCCAGTTGGGTCGGAGGGTTCACCCGGCCCCGCCTTGTTGACTGCACGTACACGGAATTGATATGTATTGCCTTCCTTCAGGCCTGGGACGGTACACTCACAGTCTGGGATGTAAGTAGTGTGAATCTCATCCCAAGAAGTTGAGAACTTCTCTTTCTTTTCAATTACGTATCCTGTTATAGGGGCTCCACCATTATATTTAGGAGCGGTCCACTTAAGATCAACCCGATCAGCATCCCAGTCAACAATTTCTGGAGTGCCTGGTTTACCCGGAACATCGAAGGGATTCTTAGCTGTAATTGGTTTGTCAGTCACCAGGGGTTCAGACTCGCCTTCGTCATTTACAGCCTTGACTCTGAATTCATATTCGTGTCCTTCAGTCAACCCCTTGACGTCCATCTCAGTGTCGTTGGTACGACCCACTGGGACCCATCGGTTGTTTGCTTTGTCCAACTTCTCAACCACGTAACCAGTGACTGGTTTACCGCCATCATCTTCAGGCTTCTCCCACTTAAGTTTGCAACCAGTTTTGGTAACATCAGCAACCTTAAGAGGACCTTTAGGTTTACCAGGAGCAGCTACAAAAGCAAAAATTAGTCATATTTCTAACAGGAATTATCCAAATACATACAAAGAATGTTGATTTCAACTTCCGCTTCATCGAAACCATGTTCGTTAACAGCCTTGATTTTGTAGATACCGTAGTTCTTCCTCACCGAATTGGTGATGGTAATCTTGGTGTTGTAATCAACATTGACAATTTCTACATTGCCTTCAGATTTAACTTCCTTGTCATTCTGGAACCAGGTGATGGTTGGTGGAGGTTCACCACGAACATCAACATCATATTTTACGACTTTGCCCGCCCGGACAATAATTGGTTTCAAGTTGGTACGATCAATCCTGGGTTTAACTGTAAATCGAAAAATGTTCATTATACGGTTTATAAAATGAAATTTATTCTTCTTACGAGCTCTATGCTTGATGATCTGCATGTTGGAAGCATCTGAAGGTGTACCAAGACCTGCCTTGTTTACAGGAATAACCCTGAACTGATATTCACCCCTTTCTTTAAGATCTTCAATTCTGGCCTCAAGTTGATCGCCAGACACCTCACCAGCCTTCTCCCAGTCTGGCTTATACTTGTCTTTCTTCTCAATGATGTACTTCTCAATCGGAGCACCACCATCGCTTTTTGGTTTGGTCCATTTGAGATTTACACCCTTATTGTCATAATCGACAATTTCTGGTGTACCTGGTTTACCGGCAGTATCGAATGGATTCTTAGCAACTGTGCTAAGATCAGTGACAAGTGGTTCCGAGTCACCCTCATCGTTAACGGCTGTTACTCTAAATTTGTACTCCGAACCTTCGTTGAGACCGGTGACTTCAAATTCTAATTTCTCTGGAGATGCCATTTTGTCCACTGGGATACGGCCGCACCTGACCCACTTACCAGTAGCGAGGTCCATTTTCTCAATTTCGTACTCCTTGATGGGTACACCACCATCATCTTCAGGTTTCTTCCATCCAACCTTGCACTTGTTGGCAGTGACATCGCTAACCTCAAGAGGACCTTTAGGTTTGCCGGGTTTACCCAACACGGTCAGTTCTACTGTGACCTCATCCTTTCCGTTCTTGTTTTCAGCGATCAAAGTATATTTTCCTGTATCTTTACGCAATGAACCGGTTAGGGTAAAATCGGTGTGGTAGTCAATATTCTCGATCTTAATGCGGTCACTGTTGGTAAGTGGAATGTCATCGCGCCAGACCCACCTAATAGTTGGTGGCGGTTCACCAGAAATGTCCACCGACCATTTGTGAGTCCTGCCAGCTTTGATGGTAACGGATTTAAACATTTCACGGTCGATGCGGGGTTTAACTACAAGACAACATATGTAACACAAAATAAATAATAATAACAAGACAACATACGGTTCTTATGTTTGCAGATATGGTTATCAGTGGGCTCGGAAGGTTGTCCAGGTCCGGCCTTGTTATGAGCACGAACACGGAACTGGTAGACCATCTTTTCTTTGAGTTCTTCAACTTTACCCTCTGGTTCTGGCCCTTCAGTCTTGGCAACTTCAATCCAATCAGGACTGAACTTATCCTTCATCTCAATGGTGTAATGAGTAATGGGACGACCACCATCGGATTCAGGTTTGGCCCACTTAAGCGTAACGCTTTTGTTGTCGTAGTCGATAATTTCAGGCTTACCAGGCATTCCTGGCTCATCATAAGGATTCTTGGCAGTGATAGGTTCATCGGTTTCAAGGGGTTCAGATTCACC
Organism: Mimaenictus wilsoni; assembly: GCA_027575185.1. Lineage (NCBI taxonomy): Eukaryota > Metazoa > Arthropoda > Insecta > Coleoptera > Staphylinidae > Mimaenictus > Mimaenictus wilsoni. Next base: position 3,036,206 of record JAODAC010000004.1, on the reverse strand, counting down.
CTCCTTATTCTTAGCCCTCACGCGGAACTTATACTTCTTCTTGGGAGTAAGTCCCTTAAAGGTGAACTTATCTTCATTGGGACCTACCTCACCAGCTGGAATCCAGCGACCTGTATCCATATCCAAACGTTCCAAAACGTATCCCGTGAGATCGGTACCACCGCAATCATCGGGACGTTGCCATTTCACGGTGACATGATCGGAGCGGACTTCCTCAACCTTGAGAGGTCCTCTAGGTGGTGATGGTTTATCAAGGACAATAACGTCTGCCGTACCTTCCACGGTGCCTGAGCTGTTGTGCAACCTTAGGATGTATTTGCCACTGTCGGCACGTGTTACTCTCCTGACAGTGATAACTGTATTCCTCTCATATTTATCAATAGTGATCCTTTCTTCAGCATCTTGCTTAATTTCCTTCTTCTCCAATAACCATGTAACCTCGGGTTCTGGTTCACCACCATACTTGATATCGTACTTGATAACCTGACCCTTCTTAACAATGATTGGCTTAAGATTATCACCAATAATGAAGGGTTTAACAAACCTACTCTTGGCAATAATAGGCTTGGTTGCGTCACTGGGTTCACCAGGGCCTGCTTTGTTCACAGCCCTCACACGGAATTCATATTGTTGGCCTTCCTTCAGACCGGGCACGGTTCCAGTAAACTGGTCTCCAGGAACTTCAATTCCCTTAGCCCATTCCTGTCCGAACTTCTCTTTGAATTCAATAATGTATGATGTAATTGGAGCACCACCATCACTGTCAGGTTTGTCCCATTTAAGATCGGCATGGTCCTTATCCCAATCGGTAAGATCAACATTCTTGGGCTTACTAGGTTCATCCCATGGATCCTTGGCAAGAACATTCTTACCAAACAGAGCTGGCTCACCAGCACCAAGTTTGTTAACTGCACGGATCCTAAACTTATAAGTCTTCTTAGGAATGAGTTCTTGAACCTTGTATGATAAAGGTGAACTAGCGGGCACCTCTCCTACATTTTCCCAACCAGCTGGAGACAAAAAGACAAACATGCGTCATGGACATAACAGGACAAAACAAGGAGAACAAAAAGACGTCCTTGGCACCACATTTAAACATTAAACAGGATACCTACCCTTAAGACTGATATCTTGACGCTCCACAATGTAATGGGCAATCGGGGCACCACCATCATCCTTGGGTTTCTTCCATTTCACTGTACAGTTATCTTGGAAGACCTCAACAACATCGACCTCCTCAGCTGGTCCAGGAGTCTCTTGCATAATGATGTTAACATCCTTGATGTCATCACCCTGGGCATTTGATAATTTAATCTGGTACTTGCCAGATTGGTCTCTAGAGGGCTTCTTGAACTTGTAGGTAACCTTGTTCTCTCCGATAACTACATCGACTTCCTTCAATGGAAGAATCTTACCATCCTTAATAATCTTAGCTTCAATCGGGGTCTGTCGAGTACCCTCAACTGTGTATGGCACATCCATAAGGATAACGGCGGCAGCAGGTGCTTCAAACGTGGATGGGAAGTCAATAATCGGTTTGCTCTCACCCTTCTTAACGGAAAGCTTCATAGAGGACTGGAGTTTTCCAGACTCGCACATGATCTCACCATCATCTTCCATCTCCAGTTTATTGAAAACCAATTGATGTCTGCCACCACCAAGATTCTTAATCTCCACTCTTTCAGATGGTTCGATGGGTTTACCATTGAAGGTCCAATCTGCTGGTGCAGTTTTATCCTGAAGTTCAATTTCCAGAATAAGTTTGTCCCTTTCAATAGCCTCTGTATCCTTGAGTTTCTTATTGAATCTGTTCAGATAGTTGATAACAATCTCAGCCTCAGTCTTATCAGCGTTACTCACGCATGAATACATTCCTGCATCAGTGATCTTGGCATCTTTGATGACCAACTTCCTCTTACGTCCATCTTTGGAAATTACCTTCAACTTATCCCCGGTAATCTCTTGATCTCCTTTGAACCACTTTACTTCGCCACCTGCATCATCCAATTCGCAAAGCAATGTGATATTGTCCTTCTCTACCAATTGCTGTGACTTGAGAACCTTGACAAATTTGTATGGATATTCCGTGATGGTAACCTGTGTAGAAGTTACATTGTTCTCAGTCTGCTTCTCGAGTTTGCAATGATACTCGTCAGAATCTGTCAACTCGGACTCCTTGATGACAAGGGTACACTTTCCTGCCAAGTCCTTGGAGATCGAATACCGGTCACCATCCTCCAACTTGGTGGTCCCCTTGTACCACCCAATGACCGCCATATTCGAACTGACAATACATTCTAAGATGGTCTCATGCTTAGTGTAACCATCGATCTTCTTCTTCAATTGTTTAGTGAAGGTATAAATCGGGTCGGGTTCAGCCACCTCTAAGAAACCAGTACTGGACACACCTCCAATCTCAATTGTGTATTTTCCTGTATCCTCAACTTTAGGGTTCATGATGATCAGAACGTAGGAGTCGTTCTCGTTCTTGAATTTGTATTTCGACCCAGGGAAGAGTTCCTAAGGACACAAAACTGTAAAACTTTTCTTCCTAAAATGACTGGCATATACTTACGTCCTTTCTGAACAACCATTTCGGTTTGGCGTTAGGCTTCGAGAAGTTGCAATCAAAGACAACCTTTTTATCCTTGCCTTCCTTGGCAAACTGATCAATCAGCGGTTTCAGGAAAGATTCCTTTTTCTGCAAATACAAACCGCAAATCAGCACCTTCCCACCCGCTAATCATGCAGGTAACAACCAAACAACAACAAAATATAATACATTGTTTTTGTAAGTGGTTCTGTGTGAAAAAAAATACCCAAAAATTTGTATAAACATTTGTAAAAATTTCCATCTGCAAAAAGAACAAATCGGAAAAAAATTGGTAAAAGTGAAAAAGTGTCGTGGAGTTTGCCCTCCCAACATCATGCGAATCCATCGATGCAGACAACATCTATTTCGGAAGGTATCACGACCAAGAATTAGCTGAATGGTGCGAGAAGTAAATCAAGCAAGAGGTTTTGATCAAGGGGATAGCATAATCTACAGCAGTGGGGGCAACATTGAGCATGGTGGTGGTTGGAGTAAATTCAATTTGAGAGGGGCACAACAACGTGCAAATTGATCATCATGGTGACACAAAGATCTGGTGCGATGTGTATTGCGGACCTCCTTTCTTTCGAAATGATGCAGGACGGGCCAATCTGGTATTAGTTCAGCTAGTGATGGCCGCCGGGAGGAAACCGGTGTCAACTACAAACAAAAACTACAACTCATCAGAGAAACGAGAAGGAGTCGGACGGTGGTTAACAGACCAAAACCAAATTTCGTTTGTATCATTCATTCCGCATAAGTTGAAGCAGTTATACTAACAGGTACTCAGCAGGGCATTAAGTAAATGTGTATTAAATCAAAGTGATTAATATTGCGCACACACTGCGGGTGAATTCCCGTTTCGATCAAATTCCGGGTGCATTAAGTCAAAACCATTCTGATTGGTTTTAGACAAAGTAAAAAAAAAAAGTATAGAAGCTGAGTTTGCAAAGTCAGATTGCCAACCTTTGGATGTTCGGTTTGCATCAGGCTCGGCCAATCGTCGCCGATAATTTCGTCCAGAGACAGTCGCCGCTGAATGTTAAAAACATCCTAGAAAGCAGGACAACCTAAGCGTACTGTACAAGAGATTAATCACGATGATAGGTGGGGGTGAGTGATACGTGAACTGAAGTTAGTCAGAAGACAGAAGAAGGATTAGTAGAGAGAAAATTTGGTGCTTCTACGATACTACGATAAGATTCGTTGATTTAGTCCTTTTTAGCGTTTTTGTATACAGAGAAAGTTAAAACAGTATAGAGAAATAGAATAGAGAGAAGAAAATGGCGGCCATCGGTTAAGATGGCCGATGATCATGATATAAGGATGAGTCTCCAGGCAAAGGCAAGGCAGACAAGAAACGTGTAAAAAGAGGCCAGAAAGCAAGCCAGCACACGCTCTGATTTTTGGTGAAAGCCGTACTTGGTTCTAGCAAAACTCAGTCAAAGGGTCTCGGAGGCTTGGATCAACAGGGGGTCAACGGTCAACAAGACACGTCTAGATAAAAGTTCAACCAATCTAAACAATGAGAAAAAATGCGACGTTGCATGCGACTTTAACCTCGCGTCGTTTCAGCCGCGGCCAGTCAGGAATCGCTCCAGCAAGGCTGAAATTCCGCCTCGATGAGCCGGACATCTGTGGGAATAAGTTGCGTTTCTTTGATTGAGTCTTTTCCCTGGTGTGAGTGTCATTGCAATTTTTTGTGTTGATTCTGATCAAGGTCCTATGTTGGTCTAGGTCTAAGGGCTAGTGGTGTTAGGCGTATGCTCTCTCAATCTCACCACAATTGCACCACAAGAAAGACTCACAGAAAACGAAACAACATTAGGACAAAGAAAACAGTAGACATATTTCTGATAAGTGTGTGTCGACAATGGACAAAAACGGGACAAAGTGCTCCTTTCTCTCATTTTGTGCTCGTCAGTGCAAACCTAGGTCGAAAAAAACTTGAACCAAAAAGGAAAAAAAAAAACAATCACAGTGTTTAATTCAACACGGAACAAAAAGTTGGCCACAAATGATTAGATCAGTAATGGAGACGCATCATTATATTATTTATGATTGTTTTTTTAAGTCATTTTGCTTTATATGATTTATTCAGGCCAATTTTCGGGATGACTTTGTATGTATGGGTGATGGGATTCTCTTCCGCTTTTTGCCAGGTTGTCCCAACCTTCATCCACGCCCAGTGCTCGTTGCCGCCCTTGTCAGCCTTCACCTCTGTGACTACATTGCCATCCACCATCACACAAATATTATCGCCGTCGACGAACCATCCCGAGAGGATCAGGTGATGGCACTTTCCTGGCTACAAACGGCAAAAGGTCTGTGAGAGCATTTTTAGGCGCCGACCCACCCGCAAGCGGGATTGAATCGGGCTTCACAGTTTAGATACTCAGCGTTTTAGATCATCGATCAATGGCCATAAAATATATAAGGGGAGCAAAAACATTAAAAAAAGTGCGACACTTGGTGATTGGAAACCGATACGAGCGATTGTGGTATAAAATGTGTAAGTGGTGTGTAAACCTGACCTGTTCAACTTTCTTGAGGGCAGGCATAGGCTTCTCGGTCTCTTTGAGGTTGACGTCGATCTCTTCCTTCTTCTCGGCCCATTTGGCGTACTTTCTCTTTTTGAGCATGGCACGGAAGTCCATACCACTAGCATCTGTTAGAATAGAGAAGAGGCGATTAGAGGAGGAGAGCATAAAATGCGGCTTTTTCACATCACATTTTCTCAGAATTTTTTCTCTCAATTCACATCAGGGTGAGATTGAGATTAAATATGGCATCTCTTAACCTGACCCCAAGAGGACCTAATTTTTCTACCCAGGCTAACTTCTGATATAACCCGCATTTAATTAGCGATCTATGGTCCAGGGACTGATCAACCTGAGTCTATCTAAGCCTTCTGGGATTAGATCCCAAAAAGTTCTTGAAACCTAGTTTGTATCTCAATCTGACGAAAAGTTTGACTGTCTTAGATCTGTAGGGACTCCAGTCCCTGACATTTACTGAGATTGATTTGCTTGCAAGAGCAGAGCGAAAAACTTAATATTATATTCCTTCTATGCATAATTTTCACTGTCGCTGTTTATCTATTTTATGAGTCTATTCATTTCCATATTCTATTCTGATATCAGATGTCACTTATCAGACTTATAAATCAAACAAGTCTGAAAGATTAAAATCGAGCTCAAGAACTTCTTGAGATCTAGTTCTCCCACTAAGACTAACTTCACATGTAAAACCAATTCTATCAGATTTGAAGATAATGTCAGATCCGATCTTACAATTCAAAAATTCAAACTTACATTAATATCCTTGTAACTAATTTTTATAAACACTTCTACCCTTTTCCTAAGATCTTCCAAATTATAAACATAGCCGACCTACTTCAGATTACCCAATTACACTTAACAATGAATCACCATGAGAGCAATACTTACCAGACACGAACAAGACGGTCTCAGCCGAATCCTCACCATGGGCATTTGTAACAACAATCTTATACTGTCCTTCATCATTAGGCTTCACTTTACGAATACACAAAGTAATCAAATTCTGATCGCCCTCGGTGATAAACTTGAAGCGACCACCTTCGATCAATTCGGTGATACCCTTGTAGAATTTGAATGTCGGCGCAGGATTACCCTCCACCTGGACGGTAATGTAACCGTTGGAATCTAGACCAAGCGGACAATTAATCCGAAACGAAATAGAAATACGCAGAAATTAAAAAAAGGCGTAATTTGGCGGCGACCCAATGATGCCACCTCGAGGAATCGTGTGGCATATTTATTAACTAATTTGGCAGATTAGGCAAGCGTTAATTTCGGTTTTGGCGCGCTAATTTTAGGCCCTTACCTTCAACGGCCGAGTAATTCTCGTCAATGTGGACGATGCTCGGTGGGCTACCGGCAGCCCCAATGGGCTTCAACGGCGTCGACGCCTTGTTAATGAAGTCCTCCATGTCTGCGATGCTTGGTCGTCGAATATCCGTACTCTTGCGACGCTAAAGACCCACAGAAATTAGCCCCCAACAAATCAGGAAGCCATTCAAAACAAAGCTTAAATCGACACAGAATCGCCAAGTCATTATTTGTGAGGTTTTAATTTTGTTTTTTTTTTTAATATTTATTGTATATTTGGATTAGTGTCAGTCACTTTTTTAAAGTTGCAGTTTTTGTGAGCGTATTTGGTCGGCTTAGAGAAGCGCTGCAGAATTGTAGCAAAAAGCGCAGTTAAAAACACATCAGCAGTTCGTTGTCATCGAAGTATGAGATCGTAATTTGTCTTAATAATGGGTCGGATCTCGAATAGCTTTTGTAAAAAAAAAAATACCACAAAACACATATCCCCAAAAAATTACGTTATCTACAACTCAACTTAAAAAAAAAACCTGGTTTATTCACTTTCTATATCTCTAAATTTAACTAAGTATAAACATAGAAGAATTAATCACAGTTTTCGTTCGAGATTTGATTAAACACATTTTCTGGCACATATTCTAGAAAAAATAGTACTGCAATATGAGAGATAAAGTTAATCACAGACATTGATTTCATTTTTTTTTTCAATTTTGTGTGTGTGCCTTTTTTCTAACCTGTGAATCCGTTCCAGGAACTTGCAATACTCCAGGTCTCTTGATTTTACTCTTTAAGTAAAAATATTTTAAATTAATATCATTCTACAAACTGTCTCTAAGTCATTTTCTAATAGAGAATAGTAAATTAATTCGATTATATGTTAACAGAAGATACTTGTGAAAAAACCAAAAGTTATCAGTCAAAAACGAAGGCCTGAATTTGTGTCCTGTCAACACAAATCTCACCTTGGTGCTATCAAGCATCTCACCAGGTCGCAATTTGCCACCCTGTCAAACAGATAAGAAAATTTTTATTGCGTTTTGTAGATACTGCGCGAAAAAATAACCCATTTTCGATCTAAAATGTCCCTGAGTTTCTTGCGAGTAATTGAGTGTCAATATGTGTCATTGTGTCAATATTTTCAAGTGTCGTGCTCATGCTATTTGTGTATCAGAAGCTTTCCAATTCCTGTAGGAGATCATAGAAACCTCTTAGACGGTCAAAAATCGGCTAAAGTATAGAGGAAAGCCTCAAAATGGGTTCAAAGGTACTAGTGTTTTGAAGAATTGGAAAGATTCTGAATTGCTTGAAGCCATTTGATGGCCTGTAGTATTTTAGAGTGTTATGTTCTGTATCATATAGTTTTTGGTTCATATCATCACAAGACAAGCACAATGCTCGGACTGAAACACAAAATGTCATCGGCGAGACAAAAAATCGAAAGAGACACGATGCTAGGCAAATTCGTGATCAACGAGATGCAGAGACAAGACAGACTGCAACAGAGTGGATGTGGTTACCTTTTTGTCATCGACCACCTCGCCGGGACGCAGCTTTCTATTCTCCTATCGGACATACACATATCAAGAGTGATTAAAAATGATAGCAAAAGAACCACAGAATTGATACGTGATCTCCTGGTCATCTAAAGAAAGGTGCACGGTGCAGAATATACTACTCCAAGAACTAGTACTAGTCCCCGGAAATTCCAGGCAGAGATCCTGGTAACCCGAGAACCAGATGTTTCTGGGTAAACCAGAATATTCCCAATATTGGTTGTGAATGTACCTGGGAGGTCCGGGATCTGCCAAACGTGAGAGTTCGTGAATAATTAGTGCAATTTACCTCGTCTGTGATGATGATGGAGGCCCGACGGCCCATCTCCTCCGGCGGAATCAGGGAGCCACGGCGGCTAGTTGGGCCGACAGGTGCGAGTGAAGTCTTCCTTGGCTCCGGCGTCTTCTCCTTCTGCACGGCAAGTTTAGGCGGTTCCGGAGTCTTCACCTCCGGCTTCTTGATCTGTGGTACCAACGATGGCTTATCCTAGGACACGATCACAAACACACCAACCGATTACGAAAAGCCGGAATGCCAAAATAAAATCTAAACTAATGCAGCCCGATGAAAGGACTCGCGCCAACTGAATGCTCAGCGATCTGCGATATCCGCTCCTATCTCGTCTGGCTTCAAAAGAGATCAAATTGGCAAATCGCAAAGCCGTGAAAAGCCATTAGTGACATCGTCACCGGCTGTTCGCAATTATAAAACATCGCGATTAGGATCAGGCCGGTCAGGCCACGTCTAAGAATACGCCATAGCTGGTGGGTAAACAGGATATGCAGGTTGCAATAAGCCAGGTGTGAGAACCTCACCTTGACAAGCTTGGTTCTATCGCGGCCACCATATTCATAATCGTCGCCTTTCTCGTACTTCTCGAGGACGGGTCGCTCATAGTCTGGAATTTCGGGCAGTTCGTAGTCTTTGTCCTTTTCGCCTTTCTTAGCAACCTTCTTCTTTTCCACTGTCTCCTTCTTCTCCGTCGCTTTCTAAACATTGACAGTATCCACAGATTACCAATCTGCCCCAAACGTTCTTTGCTCAGAAACATTGCATAGGACAAGAGAATAACAGGAAAGTAGCACATAGAAGTGATACAGATAAAGTCGATAGTAGAGAGAAGTTGAAAAGACAAGAACATTAAAGACACATTTGTAAAAGTTGCACAGTGATTTGAGAAACGTTTTGCAGAAAAGATGCGAGACGTTGCCAGACATACAGTTGAGGTTTGGTTACCTTCTTCAGACTGGCTTCTAGCTTTGCCTGCTCGGCTTCCTTCTCGTCACGTGTGACGGGCTTTAATTGCACGTTTAGGAACGTTTGGAGTTTGGTCGCTTTCGGAGGAATACGATTTTGCAAATTGCGCTTTTCTCTGGGCTGTGATTCATAATAACGTGTTCAGCAATATGCACTACATTTTGATAACAACAACTATCTGTTCACATACACATAAAACCTCTCTAAACAGTCAAAACTGTAACTTCTCAAATAATTACCAAAAATAATGATTACCTTGAAGAGGTATATCAAGAAAATGTAAAACGGCCTTTTAAAAATCGAAAGATGTAAAGATAGTTCTTTCTGGTTATCTATCACTTGCCCACAAAATATCAAAAATTGTCTCAAAAAAGTGACCAAAAATGGTGCCAAAACCAAAAATATTGCAAAGTATTAAAAATAGAAAGAAAATCCTCGTGCTAAATATTTTTTTGGGTACGAAAATCCTAAAAAAAACGAAAGGCGAAACGTACCACAAAAGGTACCACCCAAAAAATATACCGAAAAAAGTGAAGATCAGTAAACCCACATAAAATATATCCATAGATGATCAAAACTGATTAAGAGGAACCCAAAATAACCCAATAAAATCAAATGAAGTAAATGGTAGCATGATACTTACCAATTTCACCTGCTCAGCCTTCTCCTCGTTCTGTACACCCAAGATTTAGAGGAAATTTGTAGATGGGACAGATTGAATGATCACAAATCATATACGGACAACATGTAAAACAAATATAAATTAATTAGAGCACGATAAAATTGTACGACTGGAGCTGGAAATGTCTACAAATCGAACCAATATGTCTACAAACTATCTATATGTCTGAAAACCATGAGCAATTTGCTTTGAAGATGTCTCTGATTAGGCTTAAGTGGTTTCTTTAGTGCTTCTATAAATGCTGGCGGCGCAAAGAAAGTTATTTGTAAATTTCAGATAGTATTAATAGAAAATATGTTTGGTTACCAGTTCTATAAATACGAGTAGAGTTAGAGTAGTTTAAGAAGTAGCAGTATTAAAAGTATATAGTTAGAGTAGATTTGGCAAGTCAATTTCTGATTGTTTTTACCACAGTTAAATCAGGTACGTTGATGGTAATTTCTGGTTCTTCTAGTTCAGGATCGGGAATGTACGCCATTGGGTCGTATCGGGCCTTTGTTGGCGTAAATTTTGAGTATTGATAGAGAGTGTATCAGAAAGTAGAGTAGAGTAATAGAAGAGTAGAAAAGAGAGAGAGAGAGAGTACAGAAGTATGATGAGATGATACGTTTTGCCAATTGCCGCCCAATTTACAAAAAATGAAAATAAACGAAAAAAGTTAAATAAGTGGTACAATAGTATAAAAGAGAGATGGCTGCCGGGGAGAGTTTTCCGAATGGAAAAACTTCCCCACAGGCACTCCCTAAACGAATGTATGTGTACCTTGGGTGCCAGACTACCGCGTTTCTTTTCGGCGGGTTGCTCGTCAGGCACGACAATTTCCGGTGCTTTGGGTTCAGCCTTTTTCAAACCGGCGGGTTTGGATTTTTCCGGTTCTTTCACCTCAACCTTTGCGGGCGTTTTGGTGTCGAGTTTCTTGTCAATGTCGTTTTGAGGTGTGCTTGTTGGTGTGGTCGGTGGTGTTTTCTACATTTTAGCACAAACATGAATGGTTAATGACATGACCTCTTTCTGGTCCTCTAAATCTAGACACTTAGAAAACGAAAGAGAAAGAAAAATTACCGCTTCTGGAGTTGGCTCAAGTTTACCCTTGACCAACTTCTTCTTCTCTTCGACGACGGTCTTGCTTTCTGCTTTAACTTCTTTCTTGTCTTCCTGTTATACAAGAATTTCAGAAGTGTCACACCAATAGACATTACATTATTTGGGAAAGGGTTAAATACCTGTTGGACGGAAGACCTACGGCTAGCATTCTTTACCTCGCCATCTTGGACGAGCGTCTCTTCAATTTGGACCACAGAACTACGGCGAGACTCCACTTTGACCTCAACCTAATTAGTGGTTACACAAAGTATGGTTAGATTAAGTACATGGTATTTGGTTAAGTCAAACTCACTTTCTGAACAGAACTGCGTCTGCTTTCTACCTTCTTCTCAACATCCTCCTACAATTAAACAAATACAGGACATATTAAATCAAGGTCAAAGTGAGTTGTTAGGAAAATGATCACCTCCTTCTTATCGACCTTCTTCTTGGCGACTTCAAGGGACTTCTTCTCCTCCACCTTCGTCAAATTAACACAAATCAATCCAGGACGTTCACAATAGATCTAACAAACTTAAAGAAATCAATTAAGGGACCTACCTTCTCTTCAACCTTCTTAACCGCGGCTTTCTTTTCCTCTTCTACCTTTTTCTTTTCTTCCTCGACCTTTTTCTTTTCCTCCTCTACCTTCTTTTTCTCTTCGACCTTTTTCTTCTCCTCGATCTTTTTCTTCTCCTCCTCTTTCTTTTCTTCCTCCTTCTTCTTTTCGACCTTCTATTTTAGTATTGACAGACACAATGACATTACTAGACGTCACAGGGTAAAAACGTATGACCTACCTTCTCCTCTTCCTTTTTCTCCTCCTCCTTCTTTTCTTCCTTCTTCTCGGTGACAGTCATGGTCGCACTGGTCTCATCTTCACCAGCATCATTCCTGGCAACCACTCTATAGGAACCAGACTGAGTCATCTTCACCTTGGTAATACTCAATCTAGCTACAGACCCATCGAAGGTGATTTTTACATCAGATGTTTCTCTGATCACCGTCGAGTTATGATACCAAATAATCAACACCGTAGTATCAGAGGTCTTGAGACTTGTGATGAAGTCAGCAGATTTGCCTTCTTCAATCGACACGTTGGTGAGTTTGGTAAGTTTAGGCTTTTCGCCTTTGGGTTTCTCCTCAGGAGGCAGATCGGTAACCTCCACAGTCTGAGAGGTAGCCTCACCCTTCTCATTCTTTGCTACCAGTTTGTAGGAGCCCTTGTCCTTCGTTTCGACTTCGCAGATTTCAAGCTTGACAGCAAACTCTCCATCCTTGACTTGTTCAATCAAGACCTTGTGCCGGCTGCTCTCCTTGACTGCGGTGGACTCCTTGAACCATGTACACTCTGGGGCAAATTTACTGAGGACTTTACATTCAACGATAATGGTCCTCTTCTTAACGATTTTGATGACTTTGGGCTTCTCCTTGATAACTGGGATGATTTCAATGTTCAACGTCAGGTTGGCGTTGAGCTCGCCCAAATCGTTCTTGATATTGCACTTGTAAAGTCCGGAGTCTTCCGGATCAGGGTTAGTCAGTTCCAATTTGATGTAGTAAACATCTTCGCTAACCTTTTCAAACGACATCTTAATCTTACTAGATGCCTTGATTTCTTTGCCTTCGCGATACCAGATGATTGTTGGTTTGGGATTGGCACGAACCTTGCAGTCCATGACCACAAGTTTACCGTTCTGGTGGGATGTAATGCGAGGTTTCTCAACAAACGTTGGACCATCACCCTCAGGTTCCGGTTCAGCTTCGATGTTCAGATTCAAGTTGGCGTTGGATTCACCGAACTCGTTCTTCACGTGGCACCTGTAGGTACCACCATCAGGACCTGATGGATCCTACATATTGTCATAAAATTAGGATCTAACTTCTATGGGAAAATGTTAGCTTATTGCAAAAGTGTAGAATGTAGTCTACCTTAATCTCAAGGGACAGTTCGTAGATGTCTTCCTCAACGTCCACAAGGGTCATCTTGATCTTGGAAGACTCCTTGACGACGGTGGTGCCGCGGAACCAGGTGACTTCCGGTTTCGGCTTCGCCTTGCATCGACACTTCATGATGATTAGCGTGCCCGTTTCGTTTGGAATAATTTTCGGCTTTTCGATGAAGGACGGCGGAAACCCGGCCGCATTGTCGCCACCTGAAATCCAGAGAACTTAGACGCTCTGATAATGACAGACAAGCGACAGATGAAGGGGATACTAAGGGTTGTGTCAAGGCCATGCTCATGCATTCTTCTCCGGGTTGGAGCCGGAGCACCTGGAAAACGCATACAGACGAACGACGTTCCATGTGTGTACCTTGGAAGTTAAGCGATATGTTTGCATTGCTCTCGCCGAAACTATTGAACGCGTTACAGCGATAATTGCCGCCGTCCTCGCGGGTCGGATTCGAAATCTCTAGCGTGAGCATGTAGTTGTCTTTTCCCACTGCCTTGCGTGACATGCGTACACGGGCATTATCCGCAATTGCCTTGGCGCCCTGGAACCACGTGATATCTGGCGCCGGATTAGCCTCTAACAGGCACTCCATAATCAGGATGTCACCATCCTGTCGAATCGTGGGTTTCTTGGGGAATCGTGGGGCCTTCCCATCAGGAATTCTGCGAAAGAATAATTCATTTCAGAATATGGTCCTTTTCGCCTTTATAAATGCTTACTTGGGTTTGCCATCTCCTTCGAAATTCAAATTAATCGTAGAGGTACCCGTTCCTATTTTATTTTTCGCCACCGCCCGGTACTCGCCCTTATCAGAGTTTTCCACCCCGTTGATCTCCAGTCGAGCGATGTAGTACAGAGTCTGGTCTTGCTCCAGGGACATGGTCAGGCGGCCTCCGGCTTTCAGTTCTTTCTGACCGTGATACCTTCAGACAATAACAATTAAAACATACCCAGGAAAGAAGTATTACAGCTTACCATTGAATTGTCGGTTTTGGATCACCCACACAACGGCATTCAAAAGTGATCTTGGTACCATCATCACTCTGTCGAATCACAGGTCGCTCTGTAAAAGTGGGCTTGATGCTGTCGTCCGGGACGGGTGCTTCATCGCCTAAAATACGCACGAATTGCTAAGGGATCCCCGAAATGAACCCCTCAGAGGGTCACCACTCGCGCAAACACCATCCAACCGAAACCTCCCCCAAAAAGCTCAGCTTTTAATCAGATCCCCGAAAGTACACACAAAAACAATTACATTAAACGTATGTGCTGAAATAGAAAAACGTGTCAAGAAAAAATGCAAGAACATGGCCTTCGGATACTCTAAGAGGGGTACGATATACTTAAGTCACTAGAATGTCTTCCAAACAATGGAACGACAAATGATGGTTGGATGATGGATGAACACATGTGCGACTAATGGTTGTGTTTGGTACTTGTTCATTTAGTTCCGTGTGCATTTTGTAAACAGGCTTCACACAACTATTTTTAGGGTTGGTGAGCATCTCAAGAAAGGGTCAAAGACTGGAAATTAAGAGGGTTAAAACCAGAACAGCAACAAATCTGTTACACAAATTAAAAGCTGAGCTAATTATTATGCGACGGTTAGGTGTGCGACGAGTGCTGGTCCTCTTCCATTTCCTCCGCTTTCCTTATCTCTAAAGTCTTCAACAACTAAATCCACCACTACCCACCAACAAAGGGTTAAAGAAGCTTCCAACTCAGTGCTCACACTGTTTCTGATTAAATACAAACATCATCAAAAAGAACCAAAGTAATGAAGAAGAGAAGAAAGAACACTATTTACAATCTTCAAAAAAAGCGTTTTGTACATTTCTCAACTAGGTCCTCTGTGGAACCCATGATTGTTAAAATGTGTGGGGTCAGACTTACTGTCAAAGTTCAAGCTGATGGTGGCGTTGCTTTCGCCCAACTCGTTCTTTGCAGTCACCTTGTATTTGCCAGCATCCTCAACTGTGACATTTTGAATTTCAAGGGTTGCAAAGTACGAGTGGCCATCCTTGTCAATCCTCAACTAGAAAAACATAGAAAAATATATTAGTACTCCTAACATTGGTGTTGTGTACATCTGCTGACCGACGTTTCATTTGCGCACCATAAAATACCTCAACGTGGATTAACAGAGCACAAAGACAGTTTATATCCTATCAGGCTGTCGGTGGACGACTACCCATCTGCTGACGTGGAGCTATACACGAAGTAGAGAGCAAAATAAACTCAACGAAGTCTCAGACACGTCTCTCTTTATTGAACAGAACTGCGATTCATACTTTAGGGCGCACCTCTTGCACCTTGACCGCCTTCGCATTCCTGAGGGGCCGTCATTGGTTACCGCAATTGGTAAACGCTAGTATGCGCCAACAATCGCCCACGGAAAAAATTACCGCTTTCAATTCGGTTCCAATCTTTGTTCTGACTAACCCTCATATTCTTACAACAATATATCATTATATATTTGTGATTTATTTTTCCGACTTTATGTTTCCGATCTGATCATATGTTAAAAAGACTGGACTAGACTATGGTCTTATACGGAATTCTACTTCAAATTCATGTAGCTTAAGAATTGAAAGGCACAGCCTAACTTGGAATAAATTAGCCATAATTATCCAGTTGCAGACATTTGTAATAGTTTCGTTACTTCCAAGTCAGGTTGTCTTCCAGGTCATATATGAATAGTAAAAATTCTGATCTCCTTCCTTTAATACTATATGTTTCCAGAGGCAGGCCTTTCTCTAGGACTACTATAAATCATAAGTAACTCTAATCTAAGCTGAGCCATCTAGATGAAATGGTCTTGACTCCAGGTCAAATAGATCACGAATGACCAACTGGCCTTGATTTGAATATACTTCTTGATTAACTTCGATTCAAATTTCTTTCTTTGTCAGTATCTGTTTCCAGAGTCAAACATTTGTCGAATGATCAATACAATAATTTCTTGTCAGACCATAAAACCATAAGGGATTAAAGTCGCACATTTGAGCTGACCCAACTGAATCAAGTGGTCTTGACTCCAGAACAAACAGGTCAGACATGGCTGGCCTAGATTCAGACTCACCTCTTTGCCCGCTTCCAGCTGAGAGCCAAATTTGGGTCATCGTCAGAGTGGTCGCCCACATACGTGCGTCGAAATTCCACGGCACTTGGCCACGTGACACATGCAAAATACACGCGGCCAATTCAAGCGCACACGGCATTTGTCGAAACGCTGAAACCGTGAATTTCGGTCCAGCTTATATAATCTTAAACGGACGCAGTATTTATAGCCGGTTCGAATTTCGGGCACCCGGCCCCATAATGCGAAGTGATTGTGATTTTTGGGCCCGTGTAATTTTTGGGCGCGTTGATAAAAAAACAGATTACATTACGCGCACGATGCCTGGGGCAAGCAGGTGTGCATGTATGCTTACGTCTGTGAATGTGTATGCGTGGCTCTAAAAATACCCACGCACCGATGGCACACTTGCCAGGCCCACTTTTATGAAATTCACATTTTCGAAGAGCGCATAGCTGGGGCAACTTTGCAACACATCGTCGGAATTCAGTGCTTTAGCCCAAATTTACACCTTGCTCTAAACTATCCACCCCGACTACCTTAATCGAGATTACCTTATGACGTGGCGACTCTTTGACCGGGTTCGCGTTGTGGAACCAGTTCACGACCGGCTTGGGATCGGCCTGGATCCGACACTCGAAGAGCAACCGCTTGCCGTCTTCCTCCTGGCGGATGGCAGGCTTCTTCGAGAAAGTTGGTGCGAGGCCATCAATTTGTCTACGTGGTCATGAAATTTTGGTCCAATGCTTAGTTAAGGGATCCACGATGGATTAAGATGGGCCAGGTCCCACAGTATAGAGAATGACAGCTCTAGAGCTGGTTATGACTCATTTCGAGATTTTTTGCTTGAGAGCATATGCGAAACATGACCTGTGACGCAAACCATGCGTTACATGTCATCTCACAGATGCCAAAACTTGGGCATTTTCAGCGTGGGCCACGAACATTTTATTACACGCTATCATTCGCCACCTGTAGGAGACCCGATGTGACTAAGGAAACTTACTTCTCTCTTGGTTCGTCCATTGCTAGAGGTATAAAGAGAAACTCAATCAGATGTCTAAATTTAGATAGTATTTGGTAAACATTTTGGTATGGTACCAATGTCAATGAATTAGTCAGGGGAATCACAAGAAGCACTCTATACCTAAGACGCCCTATGTCCCTTCTTTTTTTAGACTATTGAAGGTAGGTCAAGTACCTTCATAATTAAAATACTGAATGCTTTGGTATAATAACATTTTCTAATTGGTAACAAGGGGAATTCCAAGGCGTACATTTTTAGAAGGCTGATACTGCAGTAGATATGAGTAACTCGGGAAGAAGTTTCACAACTTCTTTTGGAATACTTCCAATTGTTAAGTAAACAACAGAAATCAGTGGATAATATTTTAATGGACTTCTCAGATAGTCTAATCTAAAGTCTGATCTTCAGATTATATAATGACAAAATCAGTATTTCTAGATCTAACTAATTTTGAAGATATACTAGCTATAACCAGATATGCCATGAATCTACGTATATTAGATCTTATCCCCGTTAAATCCTGGACAATGCAGTTCTATGGGATAAGGAGGTCATTTTGGAATCCCATAGAGAAATGGGTCTCTAGAATTCAAGCTTGAAGGATCAAAGTTACTGCTAGGTTTCAAAAGGTACCAACAGTTTTTATGGTACTTACGACTGAAATTAAGATTGATGGACGCGGCCACCTCGCCCATCTTGTTCTTCGCTTTGACCTTGTACAGGCCGGCGTCGCTTTCGATGACATCGTCCAGTTCGAGGACAACAAGGAACTTGTTCGCGCCGACGGACTGGATCTTGAACTTGGTACGGGCATCCTCAGAAAGGAGTGTATCACTCCTGTACCATTGAATCTCCGGCTTGGGCGCACTGTCCAGCTGACACTCGAAGATCAGCCGATTGCCATCGTCCTCCTGCCGCAGTTGCGGCTTTTGCGTGAAGCTGGGAGCGAAATCGTCGGCCACTCCCATGGCTCTATGGTGGCGCGATGCGTTATAACGCTAACATGGGACAACCAAGGCCGCAGAGTACCACACCGCACACACCACCTACGAAGCACAGATTTAACACCCGCAAACACCTTCCGTTGTCCGGACCTCGAAGGATAAGCCAACCACTATCAGTTTTAAACAAAGGCACACAGTTTTTAAGCACTCAGATAACCGACGGGACCTGGTTTGGATTATCCTTCGAAGCCTGTGGGAAAGTGTCTTAGCAGGAGACGACAAAGATGGTTTTGGTGGTTACAGAGAAAGGATCACAGAAAGCACTCCGCGCACTCCTGCAGGACCCCGTGTTGGATGTGTGTGATATGTATTGAGTTTGTTTTTTGCAGGTTTTGCAGGACTTACTTCGTGTTACCACACTCGGCGTGTACACAGCACTCTCACTCAGCCCGGATGGGGTTTTACGGTTTTACTTAAAAAGTGGACGTTTACTTATTACTTAAGTCGCCGTACGGTATGCGTGTCCTGTGTGTGTGGGTTCGCACGGACGCGTCGTCGAGTCGTTCGTCGTATCCTAGAGATTGCTTTGTAGCCTCCCAAAGCACTGACTAGCGCGGAGCCCGGCACGGCACCCCGAATCTAAACCAGAGCGTGACGACGACGCCGACGACGCCAGCCAGCCAGCTTTCCGTTCCCCCACCACCGACGAACTTTTAGGCTTCGGGATTCGACTCAGCAGCGTCGCGACGCCGACGCACATCCGCACAACTTTCCCCTGCATTGCACGCCCACCCACGGCTACGCATTGCGTTCCGGCAATCATCAACGTGATCAATCGCGTCTGTCCATTGATCGCCTGATTAATTGTATATTTTCCTCTGTATAAACGCGATTTAAGTAAGCCAACTTAAATCATCTGACTGAAGTCGTATGACTTAGACTCAGGAGACTGCTTCTAAAAACTCGTTTCCAAAACAGAACAAAAAATGCATTCATGTGTCTAGTTAAGTACCTGCCTTAAATCGGTAGACTTAAGTCATGGTACATCTGAAAAAACATCTGTGCAGGATATAAGCTTTTTTCAAGCTTGGATCGAAAAAGTTGACCTTAGTCGGGATAAATTTAGATTAGGATTCTGACTTAAGTCAGGTAGGAAATTACTCATCGAGCGCGCGATTAACAAAAACAATTCTGTCGATGGCAGACGTCACGTCCGCGGATGGTTCTCTGAAATGACGTGTAAACAAGATGGCGGAAATCATCTAACATTCGTGATGGTTTGGAGTGAGCCATATTGCTCCTGCGGTTTCCTGCTCGAAATAACCGGTCGGTGTGTACCGCTCGTGCTGGGCGCCGTGGTATTTTTAGAAGAGGGACCAGAGCAAAAGAGTTGTAATCTTATACACGTCGCGCCTTATAGGGCGGCGCGCAAAGCGCAACCACGTTCGAGCTGCGCATGCGCGACCGCATGAATATGACGTGCGCGCGCATGCACACTTTGGGTGGCGCCTCCACCATTCCTACCATCAGCGCCCGTGGGCTGTTGGCGCCCAACTGATCCGAGAGCTTTCGCAGCTTTCAAATGAAACTCTCCGTACTACCTCTAAACTCCACTCCCACCACTTTCGATTTGCTCGCCTTTCGAATTGAAAAAAATTGCGTGGAAACACCTGAAATAAGATACGAGGATATTTAAGTCACAGCGTTGTGAAAATCTAGCCTGGAGGAGCATTTACGACATTCGCCGTTTTGCCGGCCGGCCGGCTGATTTAAGCGGCGACGTTTATCGGCGGCGAATGTATGCCAGGCTGTTGTAAAAAGTGCGAAACTATGTCTAGATCCTCGTGCGACGGCGCGACGCACTCATAATGCGACAAGGCAAAGTGGAGCAGAGTGCATGTAGGACAAACGGCGTTAAGTAAAGTCGCTCGGCGAATGTGTGCAGGTTCATCGAGATATTTTCGTTTTGTCGTCGGCGTCGCCCACACGGGGGAATCCCTGCCGTCGCTCTGCTGATCTCCATCCAGAACCCTCTCTCCCTCACTCCTATTCCAGTAAGGCAACCGCAAACGCTCGGAATTGCAAAATACGCGGTCATTAAATATAATTTTTGAGGACTTGAACTGCTTCGCGCCGGCCTACTACGAAAATAGTGTGGGAAGGCACAAGACACAGTTTCCCGTTTTATTGTGCGAATTTCCTAACACACATACCTACTTCACTCGACTATACTTATCTTGAGTCAAGTGTGCTCAAGTCAAGTGTACTTACACATCCCGTACTTACAAATGTTTTTGATAGCTTTCGAGCAATATTGTTAACTTTACAATCATTAATTAACGTAAATTTTCTGATTGTAAACAAATGAAGTCAACTTAACCATCAATAAATCGATGAAATTTGAGTTTATTATATATTACTATAAGTAAATTTTAAATTTCACAAATGAGCATAGCATAAATGTTTTCAAATAAAATCGAATTAGTTTAGCATTTTTTAAAGGACAAAAACATGTGTGAGTTTGAAAGAGTGTGGAAAGTTGACTTAAGTCACTGCGCGCAGGGAATATTTCACTTTTACCACGATTTGTAATCTGTTTTTCGCGTGATGAGCTATTTCTAGACGAATTACGTTCTTCATCCCGATATTATGATAGATTTACAGCAAATGTGTAAATATACACTAGGCGCAAAAGTTGTATAAATAATTGGAAAGATGCGCGTTTTTATGTGCATATTTGTGTCTATAAAAATATTTTCTCGTGCTAAATCGTTACGGAGACGCAGGCGCGCCGTTTTGCGGCTGTCCTCGCGTGATTTAAACATTTTCGAATCGATCTGACGTGATGATAAGGTAACAAATTGTGTCTGGCCGTCTAATGCCAAGAAATTGCACTTAATTCTCAAAAATAGTTCAATGAGTGAGTGAAACTTGAAGAAAATTTACTTAACCACGTTTGGAATGTATAGTTTAATGTGCTCGTTTAATTGAACGATACTTTTGGCGTATCCAGCTTAAATCCGTGTTTAATATAGACTGAACTATTTCAAGCTATACCAACCTAACCTATATGAACTCAAGGAAATGTAAAGAAAATCGCGGTAGACTCTCCGCCGACCAGGGCAGTAGTCGATGAATAGTCATAGACCCCCAACTCAACCCAACCTGTGCTAAGCTTCATCAACCCAACAGAGCCAATGCAAGTCACTCATAGTGAAAACGTACCTATGTAGAGTCTAAAATATCCCAAGATAACCCGAACCAATTCAGACGTACCCAAAACATTCCAAATTAACCTTAGATTACGTAATGGTTATTCGTGATTTATTTCATACATGCCATTTGACCAATTTCATTTGTCCTCCTCCGCGGAACTACCATTTTTGGGATATCAGATAGGTATTAGTGCCGGTTATATCACTTAACCTTACATTTCTGGTTCAGGATATTCTTTACATAGTTTGGTAAGGTGTTTGAATGGTTTTCACACATTCGTAATCTCATTCAAGATCTGAGTAACAGTACCTAACTATCATTGGTCATGTTCCTGTGTTTATGCCACCTAGGATAATTGAAGATAGTGTTCTGCAGTGTAATTTTATTCGCAAGGATCACTCCGGAGTAGACCGTTTTACCATGCGATAGGGATAATGTCTGTTTAGAAATTGGCACAGCCAAAAATCTACCTCATCATGTTTTCTTGTATACTAGGTCCTGGTGTCTGGTATGAACTTCCTCTTCCATCTTTCTGGGTTCGTGTTCAACCATTCTGCCCGGCAGACTGACATTTTCTTCATGCGTATACTTATGTGTATTTGGATGATGCCCCTGATGATCAGTGCTGCATTAGTTGATATCGTTCTAAACCTCTACACCGGGCCTTACCAACTTTGAAACAATTTGTTGCGCGTCCTGCGTCGTTTCAGGAATGTCCTCTGTTCTAACTTTTTGCAGAGGTCCCAAATGGACTCCTCGTCTGATTTAGAGACCTCTACAATCAATAAATCTACATCCTACCTCACATAACCTACACTAAGGGGGTAGTGTCCTTGTCCGGCAAACAAAGTTAAGTTAGATTCTGGTCACCCTAGTCATAGCCCATCCTAACTCAAAGCTACTCATTCGAAACCATTTCAGTCCCATCTTAATGCAAGTTGACCTATGGTAGGTGTCCTAATTCAAGTCTGATTTAAACTCATTTAATCAACAATAAAATGCATACATATATAAAGTATCCTTGAACTTTTCTAAACATATTTCAACCAAATCATTAACATCACGAAATTTCATCGTTATAATTATGTCAGTATAGTAATCCATTCTAAGTCAACATGACTTAACTGTGTCAAAATTAGGAGGAACGTAAAAATAAACCTAATAAAATAGAAGATGTTTTACACATCTACATCCATAAAGATACCAACCAAACCAGCTGTACAGAAAAAAGAGGACTAATTTACCCACAAACTATTTCGAAAAAGAAAGCCAATTTCTTCATAGTAACTCACAGTAAACAACTTTAATGAGCTGTAAATGAGGGTATTTATCGTGCATTTTGTGGGCTGTAAATATCGAGTTTTATTGTGACAAACAAGGTGTCTGCATATTTTCCTTAAAAATGTAGAAATAATCAAATGTTGGCAAAGTTACCTTTCCCAGTAATATTTGCAACGAATGTGGAAGATGTAGGAAAACAAGGCGTAAAATTTCAACGTTAGGAGTGCATTTTGGGCCATGCTGCATTGCGAATGGGACGGTGCGTATGTGATACGTTGTATCGGTGGGTTTTGTCGCATGTGTTTGGAGCGGATTTAGCGGTCGGAAATAGCGGCGGTGATTTGGTCGCTTTTATGTCGACTTCCAAGGCTATTTTTTCACGCCCCGGCGGCCGACGAGGCAGTTTTCTAGCGCATTGTACGAAACACAAACACGTCCGCTGCGCTGAGATGCGCTCAACGATGCACTGATCCCGCTGCCGCCTGCATTCGCATGCAACACGAGTGCGCTTTATTCGTATTCTTAGACGCACGACAATCTCGGCCGTTTTCCCAGGATAATTATAGGAAGTGTTTCATACATCAGTGTCGCATGCAATCGGCCACGGAATAAAAAATACGCCATTCGGCAGTTTTCTAATCATTTCGGTCGTGCCATAGCCAATTTCTGTCGCTTTCAAATTCATTTTAATTCCGTTTAAATTTGAAAACGACATACTTAAGTCGTTTAGAATTGCTTTATGGCATAAGTGATGGATTGGGTGTGAAGAATGTGAACGACGATTATTATATCTTTTATAAAGCGATAATAATGATGCATTTTGAGAATCGTGACTTAAGTAATATAACTTATATAAGATGACTGACTCACTTGACGAATCTCATAACGCCAAACCCCATGATACCAATATATCTCACTTTTATCCGAATAATACCCTTGGATGTATCGATAGTCGTAAAATGAATCTATAAAGTTGAGTCCTCTAATCCTCTAATAATATTTACGCTGATTTTTTCCAATTAAAATCAACCTAAATCGAGACCAAACTTTGGACAAACTCCTCTGAAAGACATAATTTCGAATTTAAATTTAATTGCTACTTTAGAATTGATAATATAACAGTTTCCTTATTCAATTGTAATTAGATTCTAATATGACTAATTACAGGGTCGCCTCGAATATAGTTGTATAGTTCGCGATCGACCAAAAACGATAGCTGTCAAGGGTTCATCGGACAGATTGGTCAAAATGTTAACATTTCTTGTTTTTAATTAGACTCAAACAAGACATCACTTTTTTTTTGCCGCATTTGTCAGAACACTCACTACACGTGGCGGATTCCGGAGAAAACGAAGAAACTGTGTTTGTTGACCCATAAATCTAAAGATCTTAAAATCACGACACGATCAACCGGTATTCTGCCATCGACAGATTGAGAAACCCTAATCCAAACTCAATAAATAAGGAACGGAAGAAGATGAAAAAGAACTTCATCAATTTTTGGCGGATTTAGGGGTCAATTCCACGGAAATTGCATGTTTTGCCTTTCGTTAAGAGGGCAAACAGTCAAGTCCGTGTACCCAATAAATCAGAAATAATGACAAGGGTAACACGTATTTCGGAGAAATGATGCACCCTATACTTGGGTGCATTATTCGGTGGAGTCCGTTTAATCGGGATACAACGGGAGTAGCATTTTTTAAAGAAATATCTCAATTATCTAAAATACAATAGAAATTTTAAAAAATACACATAAAATAAAAACAAGAAAAAAAAGAATCAACAAAATTGCAACAACATTATTGAACAAGTGTCATATTTTGAATATCTAGGCGTTAGGATAACTAACTGGGGTAACCACAATGAAGATGTAAGGTATCAAGCGAATAAGGCA
>JAODAC010000004.1:2977626-3011668 GCA_027575185.1 Mimaenictus wilsoni | reverse complement strand
TATATATTTCCGATTTTATCTTTAGTTTTTTTTTCTTGTTGTCTATTTACGCTAAATTTTACACCATTTTTTGGTTTTTCTCACGGATCACTCCGCATCATCTTCACTTTTTTTGTATATATAATATATTTATATATTTGTATTTATATATTTATATTCATTTGTTTATTTATAACTTATTTTGTTTGTAATTAGTTCCTAGACTACGCAAGTTTTGTACAAGGATAAACAGGAAACTGAAACAGTAGGCTGTGGAGGCCAATCTTTATAAATATAAACTCTTATACGCCTAAAACATGTTTAACATGTAGTATTATTAAAACTATACCGCAACAGTACAAGTAACACAATTGAATCTTCATTATCTTTGTTTATACTTTGGTTTCGTGTGTATGCTCCATCTTTGTAGGGTTTATTTTTTGTATGATGGGTGTGTGAATCACTTTGCCTCGCGCAACCTGCTTACTGAGTAGGCTAACTTCTAGACTAACTTACTGTCGTTTGTCTTCGATGACTTCCGGGTTGGAGAGATGAGATGATTGTTGATAATCTCATCGCCAACAGAGGATCGTCAGGTTCCCCGCATGGTCGGTTGCAGCGTGGGTCTTCCGGCTTTAAGGTACTAGGGTAAGGCTGGGCGCCAGCCATTCTTCGTCCGCGAGCTGCCAAACAGACCTGACATCAGGTGGGGGTGTGGGGGAGATTTTGTTATCTTGTTTTTTTTTATTGCAGGAGATCGCCTCATGCACACACGCACATACATCCGAGCGTGGTGATTGTGGTTTTTTTTCGAGTGAGTGTGAACTAGTGAACGAGGAGGAAAATCGCAGTTATACATGGTTAAGCGTGATCTAGCCTAGACCTAGGCCATCTCGGAGGTGGGGGGTAAGGTGGCTCAGCGAACCAGCCACGTGCAGTGCAGGTTTCCAACAACCGCTCAGCATTCACACGCCCAACACAGAGGAAAGTACCTAACTCTTCGTAGGAGGTTGTGATCGGTGTACGATTTGTGCTCTTTGTTATGATTATGAAAGTTGCATTATTTGTTAGTTTGTTTAAGGTTGCATTAGTTTGTTTTTTGGCGGGAGAGGTAATTTGTGCTGTAGGTTGCCGATGGTTGCATAAGCGAGCAACTCAGGGTTTTCGTTTCATTTGTTTGTTTGTTTAGGTTCGGTTTTGGCACGAATGTCCGCGACATTACAAATCTAGTACGCGGAGTGTATTTTCTTGTATTAAAATATCACTATGTTGGTTGGTTGACTAATATGTGTGTTTCATTATTGAGCCTGAAAGAAGAAAAAGCCTAGTTTAGAAGAGGACACCCGCGCTACGACTAAAGAGATAGAAAAGAGGTTGTTTTTCTGAGGGAGGTGGTGGTGGCGAATGCCGCCGAACCTGGATACAAGCTTCTGGGGAGATAGAGAGACTAATTCGCATGCTTCGTGCTCGTTTTGGGATTTCACTAGTACGTGTGCGTCGTCGTCTTCGTGGAAAATGGAGCGTCGAGTGCCAAAGTCAGCTTTTGCACCATGGAAATCGAACTTGCCGCTAAATATTGTATGAGCATAGATGGGAAGGTGAGCTCTTTGAATGAATACATGAATAAATGAGTGCTGGAGCAGAAGGACGGGAGTGAGGAGTTTGGAGAGGATCAGACATAACAACAACAATGTGGGAACAATGCATGGAAATACCGATAGTTTCAACTCATGCGCATCTAACGCGACCTAAAGACCTCATCTGGAGTGGCCCATCTGCGTTTTCAAAATAATCCATTCGAAAAGTTTTAATCATATCTGATCTGAAGAGGATTTTCAAGTTTTGCACTCAATTGATGAAGTGATTGATTGAATTCGTTTTTGTATTAACTTCCAGCAGAAAGATTTATATCAAAAGATTCTATCTGCACACGTAAAAGTGAAGGGGAGAGGAACTTAATCTATAGCATGCTTCGGTCCCATTCCATTCACAACTGCTATTCACTCACACAAGCCCGAAAAATCGCAAGCAAAGGTGGTTTGTTTATTCGCATGCCCATTGTCAGTGTGAAGACATTTATACGAGTCTGATTTATATATAGAGAGAGATAGGGTTTGTAACTACGAGTATGTACGAGAGAATCGTTCAATGCTGTTGGTGGTAGCGCATTGGGGCCGAGGTACTCACTTGGTATTGTTGAATTGGAAACACCAGTCCAGGCTGTTGGAGGGCGGCGGCACCGGGCGTCGCCATTTGCTGTGGCGTCGTGGGGATCTGCGGTTGGCCGGGAATGCCCTGCCAGGTGGTCGGCACTTGCATGCCCATTCTGCTAAATCGAGAAAGCATCGAGTGTGGTTAGGCACGTTGGTATACTTGAGAGGCAACCTCTAATTGTGTAGGACATATGTGGCAGGAGGGAGCACTAATGATGCTAGGTCAAGTATGCGGGAGCCGTATAGTGTAGACACTTACCCCATGTAGGACTGCTGATAGCCGGCGAACTGACCGTAGGTGTAGCCTTGCATGCCCTGCAAGAATTGACCCTGCATCTGGGCGGCGGCAGCAGTGGTGGGAAAACTCTGTGGGTACCAGTAGCCCAGCTGCTGACTGTATGCTCCGTACGGATATTGCGTACCAGCCAGAGCCTAATTGTACATACCAAGGATTATTTCATAAAATATTAGTAAAATTCTACATAAGTTATGTTATTCTTGAGATGAAAGAAGTTGTTTTAGAAGTACCTGTCCAGGGACGGGAGCGTTGTTTGGATCACCAGATTCTTTACCCCATGAACATTTGACAACCTGCCCGTTGATGTCTGTGTTGTGCACGGCGACGATGGCATGAGTTGCTGATTCTTTTGTTGAAAAACTAAATATTGCTAGTTAGACTTCAAGATATTTAAATATTTCTAAATTAAGCAGCATGTACCCTTGCAATGACAGTGTTTCAGTAGTTGAAATACTAACCGGACAAAGGCATATCCTTTTTCCTTGAAGACACGTATCTCTTGAATTGTACCAAAAGGCGCGAAAGTCTTCTGCATCAATTCTTCGGTAAGACCATTGGTAATTCCTCCGCAATACACGGTGCAATTGGTGGGACTGCTTTGATTGTATACTTCATCGAATGTCAACGGTTTCGAATTAACTGGAAAGAATGGATAAATATAAATATATGCATTCCATTACAGGCCGCCTCACAGAAATTCCCTTACAGGAATAATATGCTGGTGAAACAAAGTGAAATTGAAATATACCCCGTATTCAGCGTGTTCGAGCCCAGGTTACCCGACAAGCAGATGAAAAGATGAACGACGATTGTGCAGCAACGTGAAGGAACGGTTTTAATAAAGCGAAGTAGAGCGAAGTGTTTTCGTTCATGATTGATTTCGCTCGGCTAATGAGATGACAGGCAACTTACTGATGAACCTATTCTCGGCAACGATCGGTAATTTCGCTAGCGATGTGTAGCATTGTTCGCTTTGTTACCCCGTACGCTGGGTACTGCCACGGTCGCCTAGTGTTCCCGCCACCTCCACCGCCATCGTCGCCGCGCCGATGAAGTTATCGTGCATCACGCTAAACTATGCTGGGGCTGTAATTTCGAACGCAGGGGGGACGAGCAAAATTTCCGACACACCCGGTGGCAGCCGCAGCGCATTGGAAGCCGTAACAGTGTGCCGCATTTTAATGCCATTAAAATTCAATGATTCAAGGGATAGGTAAGGGGAGAGACACTCTGGCCGCCACCTCCCAAAATGCAGACTGCGGAATTGTATCGCTCATCGCATCAATTACCGAGCAGAAACAGCGAGCGTTTTCACAGTTTTACGTGTGCGGTGTTTAGCTTCGCGTCGTTGCGATAACGGTATGGCGGGTAGGGGCTAACCGCCACGTTACAGTCCCCGAGCTTGTGGCACACGCGCCAATAAAACGTTATCTTTGCGGGCGCGAGTGAACGACGCGAACGTTAAAAACTGCTCGCTTCCAGGCGAGCGCGCGTGGAAATAACGAAAGTTGGCCAACTCTCGACGTTTGGCCTCCCTTCCAAACAAACCCCTCGCAACTTCTCACCCCCTCTTTCCCCTCGTATCCCTCATACGCCTTGAAGCCTTGTGCAATCGTTCATCATGTGCGCAGCGCGATGTTGGGGAGGCATATTTAATACGTGTTTAAAAAATAAAGTTGCGCGACTGTTTGGCGTTGTTTCCCTATCGGTGGTATGCATCCGAGAGGCACAATTTCGTCGCGTGTCGCCGCTGTTTGTCACGTGATGAAGGAAATCACGCACGCACACGTTTGCTGATAACAAACTTGGTGTGTGGTGCTTTTTTGTGGGTACGCTTGGCTGGGGGGAATGGGGAAGTCATTGTTAAGGCGCTCGCAGGAACGGAAAAAGAGTTAAAATGAGCATTGCGACCAAGAAATGCTTGCACGAGTCGGGAAATGGCCGTAATATGACGGATTTTACGAGTGCGCGGCAGTGAACATGAGCATGAACATCATGACCCTGTCATGCGGCGGGAAGGAGGAATATGACTGCGCAATGCGGATATTTTCAGATTGACGACATGATGTGATAACGATGGAAATAAACATACGATTACTTCGTCGCGCCCGTCGGCGACGCGTCGATGTTGATGCG
The DNA here is from genome assembly GCA_027575185.1 of Mimaenictus wilsoni. Taxonomy (NCBI): domain Eukaryota; kingdom Metazoa; phylum Arthropoda; class Insecta; order Coleoptera; family Staphylinidae; genus Mimaenictus; species Mimaenictus wilsoni. The sequence goes on along the minus strand of JAODAC010000004.1, from coordinate 3,007,042 downwards.
CAACAATGTCAATGAGTCAGGATGACGCACGAAAGGAGGCGAATTAAATAATAAGCCGCAATCAATCACGTCGATGGCGAATCAAAGACACGTCGCTAATCCCCGAGCACGTCTTAATCGAAATTCCTTCATTTTTACCTCGTCTTGATGATGCCGGTGACAGGGACCGGATGCACGTGCCTGTTGTAAAACCACCTTTCGCGCCGGCTGGATGTGGTTGCGCGTCACAAAAGGACAGTCTCGCATGCTGCCGAGGGAAGTTGGAAGGTTAGAAGGGTGGTGGGAGTGGAGAGTAGAAAGAGGAAAGGTTGGTGGCGGACATCTTTATCATCTATCCGCTATCCGACGGAATTAGTGCCATGCTTTTTCTCGCGCACGACCGACTTCCGCATGCGAGCACGAGCGTGCAATCAACGGGCAGGACGAAGGGAAGAAATTACATGTGTGCCAAATTGCGCCGTCACGACTGCGCGCTCCAGACATGATTTCGAATTTTAGCGAGAGACCGGCAAATTATATCCAGAAAATAAAATTTTCAGCACGCGGCGCGGCGACAGCTACGGGGGCGAGGGGTGGTGGTTGGGTGTGCAGACGGGTGTATTTTGTGCGCTGCTTTCATTTACCCCAAATGAAAAACGATTGTCTCTTCACTGAGTTTTCCAATTATGGACTTGCCAAGTATTCCAATTCCATTTTGATTTAACCCCATTGTAGCGCAAGGCCAAAAATTTTGATAAGTTTGAAATAGATACATATGGCTGATATTGTCTACTTTAATGTGTTTCGTATAATTCTTTTCTTTATAAGAAGGCTATTCGATACCAAAATTTTAAGAAAAATAAAATATTGTGATCTGTTAAAGTGTGTTGATTACTTGGCAACCGTGATAGGTCTAAGGATCTGACACTACAATTTTAGGAGTTTCTTTGCATTCTTTATCTTTGTATTCTCAGTATTTTTTATCTTGTGGAAGAAAAATGTACTGAAGGGCAGAAAATATCAACAGATAAGTACAAAAGCACTTGTTAAATTAAGCGCATGTATTTAAAACAAAATTAGAGTTTCAAATAACAGCGATTCTATTAGTGACTACCACACAAGTTTTAATTGAAATAAAGTACGCTTGTCGGCGCACTGCACGCTTCTAAAATCCAAGAAGACGAGCGCACACAATATATCACAAATCAGATTTGCGAAATCCGACGACTTGGCGTGCCGAAGCGGCGGCGGAGGCGGCACAGCATCCGTGGGAGCAAAAATTGAAAATAAACAAAACGACTCCGTGCCCGTTGAGCTGGATTTAAAACGATAGCGCACGCACGCACGGCGCGAATAACTTGGCGAAATATTGTTTTGTTTTTCTTCCCAGGCTTCCCACGCGAAGGGGGTTTGGCTATGCGCAGTAGCGCAAGAACCAAGACGGAAAAAAGGACCACCTTCACAAACACAATTCCGAGCGCTGCGCGCGTCGAATGAAAACGCTGTTAAGCAAAATGACTTGCCTCATTGTCAACGCGGCGACGTCGGATGCTAATGCCGTGCGCGATGAAGAACGAAATATGCATGCCGCAGACGTACAGCTCGACAAATATGCGCAGGAATTGCTTGGTGGCGGTGACTGGCGGGTGCGAGCACGTTTTCCTATGTGTATACGTATGGGTGTTAGCATTACAAGTTGCACGACTGTATTTGACAGTAAGTAACATGTCTTGCCAAAGATTACATGTCTCATAAAGTCGGGAAGGCATGGCCACATTGTGAGGCTTGGTGGTTTTCAAGGGTGGCAGTGGAAGAGAGGCGGCTGGCGGCATCGGCAGAGCAATGTGCGTTGGTGGAATTTTCGGCGGCGATTCCCCACAGACCTGCCGTAACTGAGTTTTTCGCCAGCGTGCGAGCACGGGAATTTCCCTCACTTTTTTACACTGCGCTTTGGCGGCCCCTGGTTGACCCAATCAAGTAGCAATTCCGAGCCTGTCAAGAGTGCGCCGCTTCTGTTTCGAATATGCCTGCGAGGGACACGCATTACGTATTCACATGGCCCAGGCGAACGTTGCCGCCTGTGCCCCCGCCAAAAGAATACGTAAGTTCAGATTCGGCCTGCGCTATTCTTCGACGTCGGTATGCCGCTCAATAATGCACGCCGTCGCCGTCGACGAACGCCAAATCTTGCGTGCACATACGCCTAGAGCATGTATGCGAAATTATTTCAATATTCTTTCTCTCACGGCTCAGGAGGCCAAGTCAGCGATTTCGCCTCCATTATGTGAATTTTTAGATTGTGGTAACGTAGCAGGAAAATGTAGGACCGATGAAATTTCAGAGTTGATTATATTTAAATAACGTCCGCTCTGTTGCAGACGAATCAAAAACGATAGGTATCCGGGTCACATGATTGCGTAACGATTTTTCTGCATTCATTCCATGACATTTAATGAAATTAACATGGTATGAATGCTAGACTCTGCCGATCACTTGGTGACCGTGACTGATTTCAGAGTTTGGAACTACTGCAGAAGTCAGACCTGTCACGGTTGCCTAATGTATTTCTAAAGTATTAACTCTTAAAAAGTGTTGTGGAAAAGAAGAAGAAGGAATTAATTTATGTTTTAAGAGCATTCCACAGAAGCAAGCCTTAATAATAGAATTGTTCATAAAGTTTATTTGACAAGTACCAGAAATAAAATAGTAGATAAAAAACGATAGAAACTAGTTGTTAGATAAAATGGTAAGTTTTTATTCATTCCTTAACATTTAATGAAATTAAAATGACCTTCTAATGATAGATATTACCAAAATATGTCGATTACTTGGCGAATATGACAGGTCTCACCTTTTAGAAGTACTACGGCAGTTTGGCCTGTCACGGTCGCCAATTGTATTTCTAAAGTTTCAGCTGTTAAAAAATGTTGTGGAAAAGAGGAAATGTATGGTAGGTAAAAATGTAGACCGATTGCTGAAGTAAGTGAAAATGTTGGTAACAAATAATGGTGCGAGGGAAATTACCTTCGTTTTTTGGAGCTGGCGGTTTTCGCGTTGCCCAATTCGTGCGAATACTGCGACTCCCCAACCATTGGCCATTCATCGCCGCTATGGCGCTCTCAGCTTCCTGTAACATAAAGACGACCATCAAATGTCAAATATCTGCATTTATTTCAGTCGTTCGATGGGATGTGTCGCCCGGGCGCGTTTGGCGTCAAATTTTATTGGTTGCCAGCAATGCGTCAAGGAGATATTACATATCCTATAAATCCACGACATGTCTTCGAACGTTCTAACGTTGTTCCGGACCAATAGCGCGTGAGGCGTACAAGTATAACTATGCGCTTTTACACAAAGCGCGTCTACGACAAACGCGGCGTCAGCTTCGGTCCCAAAAGCTCGAATTTCCCTGCGTCGTCCCCGCCGATGGCTGGGGCGAATTGCTTCCCGAACACCATCGTCACCAGCCGCTTGCATGTCACGCATCAAGCTCAATCGGCGCGGCGCAGCTAGGGCGCCCAATCTGAACGCAATCGAAATATTAAACGCCCGCAAGCTTGCGTTTGCCAGTGAACACACGTGCCTGCACGTGCACATGGATTATATTCCAATGATTATCGGGTCTTTTGTAGGAATTTACGGAATTCCAACTAGCCGCGTTGATTATCAAGAGCCAACCCGCCGAAGGAATCGAGCACGCAACCATTAAATTTCTCCTTATACAGCTTACTTCAGAGTAATTTAATAATCCTCGTATCACAAACTACTGATCATAACATCAACCAACTGTGAAACCAACTTTAAGATTCTTAATGGTATTAGCTACTAGGATATGGGACATGTCAGGGTCGCCTAGACACCAGGACAGATGTACATAAAATAACCTGCCACGGTCTTATTCTTTATCAAAAGTCTATTGTAACCGGAAATTCTCTTCAGGGTTATTGTTAGAAAAGCAGAAACTGGTGTTATCCTGAGGTCAGTAGTTTACAACGCCCCAAATGTTGATTCTCGAAAAAAAATCAAACGAAGAAGGACAAAAACAACGCAATGTGACGGCTCCGACAACAGACCAGGGAACTAATTCCTTTCCTTTTCTTTCTTTTTATTTTCTTTACTCGTTTGTCTGCCATGTGCTCTATAATCATGAGCTTAGCGGAGTATAAAGAGGGTTGAGGGTTATATAGCATCAAACAGTGTACACGGATGAAGATGCGAAAAAATGCCCGAAAAATGCCTCATCGGATGGATGATGTGTTGCTCTGGTGTCCATATTCAAGAGGGGTGCTTTCAGGAGAGGGTGTGGGTCAAAATTTTGGGGGTCATTACTTTGTTGATTGTGGCCTGTACCCTGGTGGGCTACTTTATCGATCTCGTGGCATAATTTAGCAGCCGGCAGATAGTTACATAATGTGTGCGAGGATGCATATCCCTGAAGACAGCTGGTGGCAGCAAAGGCGACTCCGGACACGCAGCGCGTTACCACGTGTGTTTGCTGCCTGCTGAATAATATTGCCATGGGTACGTGATCGCGTGAATAATCCACGATAAACGTGTGCATTGTGCGACTGCTTGTACAACAGTGCGCAATGTGCAGTCGTGGTATGCACGAGTATGTGGAAATTTACCGCCACATCTACGCAGGCACGCACATGATCTTTCCAAACGTGAAAACCCTTTGTTCGTCGACTGCTAGAACAAACTGGGCGAAGATGATTTTTGACAGGTTATACTGCATCATATCAGAAATGACAAAATGTTCTATGTTCTACAATGTTGTATATACGAGGGTGGATGTTATTGTTGTAGTTATCCGCGTGCAGTAGGTTTCCTTCCGTCCGACAAGGCGATGCAGTGAGAAAGGCATTCCGGCCGGAGAGAAGGGCTAATCGATTACTGGCGCGTCACAAGGATAGCGTGCCGAAGCACATACACTTGCACCCACACTAGGCGGTTTGCTAACATTTGCGAGCGTTTACTGTCGGGCGTTGGTGGCGTTGGTTGGAGAGCCGGCAACTTTGTGGGACGGGTGCTAGGCGTCTGTTTTATATTTGCTTTACGACGAGCAGCGCGGTAAAACTCGGCAGTGCAACCCTGCAATGCAAACGTCTTTGTGCTGCATTCGCTTTCAGCACCTCCCTCTGGCCACCGCCTCCGATGCCGCCACCGCCGAAAACCCCGGTCGCAAAAAAAGACGCCACTAAAATACGCCATGCCGCCACCAACACCATGCCAAAACACGAAAGAAAAATTATACCGCAGCGCATTTTAATGTAAATCCGACTTGCAGTTACTGCGGGAACCAGATGATTTGCGCCAAAAACGTACTCGCCCACTAATACGAACGCCTCTCTTAATTACGTGGCATTACGTGAGGTCGAATAATTACGGTTTTATGCACGGTCGCGGGAATGAATTAATAATGCGTTTATTTTCCCTTTTCCGCTGGTTTGCTTCCCATTTTTCTCGAATTGTGTCAACAGTTATAGTTTATATGGCGCGACGCATTGAATCGCGTGTATGGACGTTAGATGAACGGGTGGCTTTGTGGTGTTTTTGCAGTGTTATAATATTTTTATACAAAGTATCCTTATATAGGTCAGCAACATATTTCAATAAGTTTTGTGTGATAATATCTACCTTTCATAACATCAACCTTCATAATTTAATTTAATCAACAACCGCGACAGATCTGAGGGTATCTAGCCAGTTATGGTCATCTAAAGATTCCACCGAAATATTCTTAATTTTGTCAGTCACTGTAATTGTTATAAGTGACCCATTCAACTTAAATATTCTGAGTATTATCAGTGTCTGCTACTAGTCTAGGTAAATGTATCTTGTCATGATCACTAAAAATAACATTTCTGGTTTATTGGTTTACAAACATCCGAAAAGTTGGACCTCGTGAAAAATCACAGGATAATCACGCGGCCACAGGAACGAATTAATAATTCGCGTATTTTCCATTTTCCGTTGGTACGTTTCCCATTTTTCCCGAATTGTGTCAACAGCTATAGTTTATACGACGCGACGCATTAAATCGCATGTGTGGTGCGCGTTTTGCGAGGGGTGAGTGGGTGAATGTGGCGGTAGTTATTGCAGTGGTGGTAGTTTTTTTTGTACAATTTACGTTGACGCATAACGTTCGCAAAACAAAGCGCTGAAAGTTTCTCGCCTGCCACCACCACCGCCACCGCTGCCACCATAGCGCGGAAAAACTATAATTTCGTTTTGAATCAATAATATGACATTCTGCGCTTCTCGCCACCAAATGCACATGGTGCAATCACGGCTAAAGTTTGCAGCAATGGGCGAAAGTTAGCAATCGTAAAAGCGGCGCTTTTCAGCGCACGCCGTAAAAATGTTGTTAAATGTTGTTAGCCGCCACTGATACAGCGTGCGATAGTAAAATGTGAAGAAGCGTAGATGCGAGGGTGCCCTGGGTTGATGATGGCGTAACCGATCGTACATAGATCGCTTTAGCAAACTTGAAATGGTCATGCGGCATGCATCCACACAGATTTCACAGAGGCAAAGGAGAGAGGTGTTTTACATGAGTGTCATTGAAGGAGGTAGTTTGGTAGTGTGTATGGGGTGTGTGTGCTGTAGGGGTATAACTGTATGTGTATGTGAAATTCATTGTGCAGACGTCGTGAATCGAAAACGCGCACCGCATAGCAAACATTCGCATCGCACCGGCCCCCGTTAAGTTCAGTGGCGGGTTGATGGAGAGAATTTCCCTACTAGAGTACGACGCATACAGAATGAGCACCCTGGTGGTGGAGGTGGTGGAGTTGGTGAAGCTGTGAAAAACACCCGAAAGGACGTAATATCGTAACTCGTGCCCGTACACTTGCCCGCCATCTGCACCTGCAACCCCCACCCCTCCACCTGTGTGCACCACTTGCACCGTGTTCATGTGCGTTTATCGCGCACGAGTAATCGGAAAACGCTTCCGGAAGCACCACATGCTCACTGCCACTGCCACCAGTTCACTCACTAACGGCAACAAGTAAAAACCGACGCCCCGGCAAGATACTTCAGGAAGCACTAAGTATTCGAGGGTTCATAGCCCACACTACCCAGACTACCTGCAACAAACCCATGGGAAAATTAAATCGTATGAGTTTATTTACGTGATTTCTTTACGATATCTAACTGTTCAGACATTTGCATTTGCTTGTACCTGCAAGGACTTCATGGACATTTGGGCAGGTGTTGGAGCAAAAACGGCGCCAACCCGTGGAGATGCTCTAATGCGCGTCGTTGAATCCGGCTTAAGTAATTGTTTTCTCCACACCCTCGTCTCCCAAGGAACCCTATTTGGAAGGACTTTAACGTTCTATCGAAGGTATCGTGTTGAAGTGAGGATAAAAGCTCGAAGTGATTCTCTTTTCTGCCAACCTCTCCTGCACCCAATTCCTACGTTACATTTATGCATCCCAATGCAAATATAACCGGATAGTTGCTAGCGCCTAGAAGTGGGAGGGCCGCGTTCAAACAGCACGAAGTTTATTTCGATGACTGGCTGGCTGGGGTGGCAGAGGAGGGCGAGGTGAGAAACAAGTTTAATAATGTTTGCCAGGGCAGCGTTCCACTGCGGCCACCACGTTTCTTCCACTTCATTCCAATCTTCCGTCGGAGTAATGACTTTTTTCGCACGCCGGATGCGAATCGTTATCACAACGTGTGCGGAGGGCGCACTGCAAGCGATGGGGCGAACACCTACGCGAACTTATCAGCCCCAGGTTCGCATAATTGGTACATATTTTAACAACAACAATATTTACCGAACTAATTCGAAGCCAAGTTGGTTTATGCGCTGCTCGGAGCGTTTACACCGCGGACGAGCTCGCAGAGCATACGAGAAGCTGAATGTCTTATTTACGCTGTTATTTTAAGAAAGCATATACTTTATGTCTGCCCAACGCATCCACATCGTGGCAAACTTTGCGCTTCGTGCAAACAAACCACAAGTTTTCCGGCCAAGCTCCACGAGCGCTCGGCGGCGCTTCCCAGCATTTTGCTCGCGTTTATATAATGCAATCACTAGGAAATTTGAGGCGAAACTACACCGCGGTAAAATATCACCTGAATTCTATATTTCGTTGCAGTTTTTGGCGGGAATAAGCTGGAAAGCATATGTTTTTCTCCATACATCCTGCCGGCCAACTGAACATTGTTGAGCCGTTGTTGGGTTGTTGCGTGCAGGTCGCGTAAGTTGTGTCGTTTGCATTCGTTTATATCATTGTTAAAGTAAAATATATGTTGCCATTACGTCGCACTTTCTTTAAACGTGCGAGCAGTATTTTATGGTATGTTTTATGGGCCCACGGTTGGGACAACTTCATTCCAATCAGATTTTCGCCCGCCGGCGGTTGTCATTCGACGATATATGGCGTGTTTTCGCACATTATTATACGAAGCACAAAGGGGGCTCGCCACGTCTAATGCACGTAATAAAAATAACGAAAAATGGCAGGCTATGGACGGCTGGGGGACAATAAATAAAATGCAATCGCGCGTTATGAATGAAAAAGCGTAGGAGTGATGAATGGTCCTCAGGTCTGGAAATATACTAGTACAATGCAATAAAATGTCACCCAGAAAACGACAAATAAAAGTGCAACAGTTATCCTGTCACAATGATATCCTATAGTACTAGAAATGTTTTCTTTGTTAAACATTTACATAAACATTCGTTTCTGTTGCAGTATTTTCTCTGTTTGCCTAAAAGATACATAATTATCCTCTATGAATATCCAAGGACATCATAAGAAAACAATTTGTTGCCCATAGAAAGTCATGCGATGTAATTAATAAAACAAAGAAGCGTACACAAAACAATTCTTCTCCTAACTCATGTCCTTCCCCGCTGTATCCTGTACAAGCAGCATGTTCCACGCAACAAAAAGTCCTATACTGTTCTTGGATTTGCTAATATGAGTAGAGAGGGATCTCTTCCAAGTATCTCCAGGGATAAAACCTGCTTAGTATTCCGTCTAAGCGGTCTGTGGTCATCCGGCGGCTAAGTCACTCGGTATGAATAACCACAGACAGCAAGGGGATGATGATAATTAATGAGATGTGTAAGCCGGCCGGTCAAACTTTCCGTTGCGCCATCAAACGCCACGCATATAAGCGGAACGCGATGGTTTCGGCCGCGGTCAAACATTCTGTTCAGCACGGGGGAGGCTAAAAACACGATCTCTAATTGCCCGCTATAGAGACGACCAGCCTAAAAGGGGGATAAACGCAAACAATAAACGATTTCGGGATGGCGCGCGTGGTCTTAAAAGTCGCTCGGCGCCAGCGCTGCGGGTGAGATAAATTGCGGATGGGAAATTGGTTAATCGAGGGCGAATTATATGCCAAGTACGTGACGGCCTTCTCTCGAGGCTTCGGCTGGATACTTGACGAGGCGGATAAATTCCGTTTTGTTTTATGCGCCATTACATTTACACTTTCATGTTATTAAAAATAACAAAAGTTTAATGAAAGCTTCTTCTACACAATATGACGAAAATTAAAGGAAACACGTGTTGTTTCCTGTGGGAAGGTGTGCTAACTTTAAGAGGGCATCGGAACTGTAGTAAACATTATAAAACGGTGAAGAAATTGCCTAAATAATTGTTATTATAATCGTGAAGGTTTATGGCTGTTGCGTCTACTCCGAAGGATAGTCTAAAGATCCGGTTCGAAGGACCATGAAGTTTTCCGGATGGGACATGTTGTTCTCCGCAGGATTGTTTGGCCCGTGTATAGGAACATGAACATTGATTTTGAAGGTTTGACATAATTTGTAGCAAAAGATTAAAAACCAAAGTAATGGAATAATAATCTATAGAAACTAATAAAACTTGAATATAAAATTGAAATTTACCATTAATTTTATGGAATCTTGTTATGGTTTGAGTAAACAGATTTTAATATAAAAAAATGACCATAAACATTAAATAATTATATCCTTTAGCATAAATAGTTGGAATTTCATCGTTTATGCAAAGGACAATAAAAACGGTATTGTGTGGGCTGGCTAAATTAAATGCATCTCGAAACTGTCTATTAGAGGCAAGGCATAGCTTTGTTTCGGCATCGCCAAGTTTAATAGCCAGTCGCGTGTATGTGCAGACGGGTTATGCTTTCCGGTTTTCCGGACGCCGGAGTACGGTGTCAATTACGACCAACCTACCCACAGACTATTCCCATTGCTGGCGACCCCCTCAAATACGCTGTGCTTCCATTGCCGCATTGCGAGACCGCCACCGTCGAAGAAACCTCCGACAATCGAGAGACAGCTTTTCAGAGCGAAGGCAAACAATGGTCTGGTAACGGCCCACCGCAGCCACCGCCACTCGCCGCCTCCACAGCGAATGCCATTCGGCCGGCTTACGTACGCCAGGGCCTTGTTCACGCTGTGTGCCAGCGCGAACAGAGTGAAAAGCAGCGACGTGGGCGGTGGGTTTACGCTCGCCGGGGTTATGGATCTCATTTCGGGCCAAATGGTTGGTCATCTTGTTTGTTGCTATTCGCACGCTGTGCGGCGCACCGGGCTTCCAAACCAGTCGTGTGAGGAGATGCAATACCAGGGGTCCCATCTACTAATCCACCTCTTTCGCCTATAGTATCCAACATCTAACGCCGGCGCAACCCATAGTGGGTCCCGGCGTAACCGGGTGGTTAGTGTGCATGGGGGTTAGTAGTGGAATCTTGCGAGGCGTTTGCGGACGCTTTCGCCTGAAATTGCGGCAGTTTGTTTCGAAAAAGCGGGGCGCATCTAGTTTAGATCGAGTGCGTTTTGAAGCGCTGCTGCGGCGCTTTGATCCAAACTCTCCAAAGAGATTTACTCAGGTAAATTGATTAGATGGTACAGCACAATCTCAAGAACCTCTCAAGAATGTCTCATCCAATTTTCCCACAAATTGATTTAAAATTTAATTAAGAGTAAAGAAAAACCACAAAAATGTGAAATTGGTTTCATATCAAGTTATTTTAACAAAATTATCGTTTATTCCCAGTAATTCTTTGTCAAAACGAAGAAAATCAATCACAGAGTGGGACGATTTCGAAAAAAAGTGTCTTAATTCGATGCAGTGATAAAAAGTACGCATTTTGCCTCTTTTATCATGAATTTTACCATATTTAGAATAACGCTACTGGAATTAATGATACACCATAGCTTAACTCTTATATTTAATTAATTTAAAATTTTCTTTATCCTTATTATCGCCAACAAAGGGCAAATTCTACCCCGGATAGAATTGTTCTCAATATCGTTAAATTCATGATAAAAAGACGAGAAATGTATATTTTTTTGCTGCTCACGCGTCGCTGCATCGATTTAAGACACTTTATTCTTGGAATTTTGAATTGAAATAGTCTAAACTGGACATTTCGAAAATTTGCAAATTTCAGTAAGGTTTAAATTACATTCAAACTATCTTCACCTTGACAAAACCTAGTAGAATAAACAGACTCAAATAAGTTAATTAGATATTACAGTATAATCATAAGTATACAACATACCTTGACTTTGTAATCTATTCAAATTTGCATAAAATAATATTCGACTTTAATTTCCACCGTCGTCGCACGTGTGTAAAAATATTATGAATGTAAATCTTTAGCACTTTATGCGCGGATGTTTCAAAGGGCGTAATTAAATTCTTTAATGTCCCGCTTTGTGGGACAAAAGTACAGCTTAGAATAATCGCCCCCCAACACTGAAAAGAAAATAAACACGTCGCGGCGTCTTATGAAAGACGAAAACCGCGCGAGCGTGCAAAAACGAATGACAGCTTGTTTAAATGTTGTGCGAGTCGTATACGACCAGATGTAATTTATTCGCGCTCGCAAAAAATGCATTTAATTAAGCCAGAAAGTGTTTTTACTATCCCCGACGTTGCGCACTATAGACTCCTGACACTCCCCGGGCAGCCCGACCTGTTACACGTTGTGCTAGTATTTTCAGCTTTCTCCACATTCGAAAATATACTTTATCTAAATTATTCTATTCGACGTAATAAAAATATTTCCAGCAATGAAGAAAGACATTTAGTATTCTGTGATGAAATGAAGAATTTGTAATAAAATATTTTCATGCATATAGTTCTTTTAGTCAAGCTTCTTTAAATGTTTTATTATATGTGATATTATGTTTAGTATTGTTTTATTGTGCTATATTCAAATTTTCTACAACAAATTTTTATTATTTTATTTACTTTTTACTAAAAAGTAGATGAAATGAAATAGAAGGATATAACAATGACGTTGAGCAATTTTTAATGATATAAAATAAAGAGCTGTATAATGGTTTTAATAATAGTGTTATGATCGAGTGTATTAAGAGAATATTTATGGATTTATCGCGGAAAATTGGAAAAATGCAAGGTGATTTCCCGAAGAAATATGTCAGGACATAATACGGGGGCGGATAACACCTCCTCGCACTCTCTACTATCCCCTGAACGTCCGATGTCGATCTGTTCCGACGCGCGACGCGACAACCGGAAGGAAAAATGCGAAGCCAACATTATGGTCAATTATTTTTAGATTTTACAGGTCGTCAGTTTGCCAAGTTGTTTAAGACTTTTGCCATCCCGTGCACGTACCATAATTTCACGGCAGAATGTTTCTCACTGACCTTTGCACGCCCTCACTTTCTCTATGAGGTTAACCGACGGTGGCTTTTTTCTCCCTTGCCCATACAACCTCGTATGTTGCCTTTCTGCTTTGTGGTAGCGAAAAAAATTGCCTCTCGGCCTGCGCCAGCTAAATGATGTCATAATGGGAGTATATTGACGAGGACGTAGTGTCAAAGTGTATTTTTTCATACGGTCGCTGCTTCAGTACTTTTTGCTTTGTAGTTCTCATCATTGCAAATAGCCAAAAAGTTGCTGCCCCGAAACTTCAGCAGGCTTTTTGGAGCATTACGTTAAAAGGAGAAGGGAAAAATGGGTGAACTCTTATCGATCTACGAAGCAAGTCTTAATGGGAATAATTCTCATTTGTGCGTATTGCAAGCGCCCGTTGTGGAATGTTCTAATTAAAAAACAATTTGGCAACGATTTACAACGCACTAAAACGTCGACGGATGCTGCGCCAAGTTGTGAATTTGTGGGCAGTGCAGGCAGGACAGGGGTAGATGGTAAAGGCGCCGGGCAGCGCTGGCGTGTGTGTATACGGCCGAGTTGGTCGGAATAGACTCTCGATAATTATGCCATTAATCGTCCGGAAGTCTTTTTTCCTCGTTGGGCCAATTTTTAGAATACATGGTAGCTATTTCGTTAAACAAATGCTGTCTTGTTCCTCTGAAGAAGGAATAATATTGAAGAATATTTATGTAGTGAAGAATATTTACCTGAAACTTAAAATTTGCTACGTTTTCGGAATAGTCTCTTTAATATTGACTTGTGATAAGTTGGAGAAAAGTGTTGGCAACTTCCACAGGTAAGCTACAGGTGCAGATGGCAAAAAATTGAGTCTATTCATAACAAAACTAGGAAAGTAGGTGTCAGAAGCGCATCGTTTCGAAGGAACTAAAATGGCTTTCGTTTGCCAAATAAAAACTGGCAATATCCTTTGAACCATAGACTCTCTGAACTTTTGTAAGCATAACAAGCGCAATCACCAATAACATCTTTTGAGAAGATTTACAAAAACTTACCGCTTTTTTAATAAACGAAACGAAGCCATATCCTTTCGATTTCAACGTTTGCGGATCTCGGACAACTCGACAATCCCTGAAACAAACACAGAAATTTAAAAAATCATCCTCGTTATTGGAAGTCCTTTTAGACGACGGAAAAACATTCATAATCTGGCAATTTATTAAACGCATTCGGCGAGGTGAAATTTATATGAATCTTGCGCAAACTTTTGTCGGGCGTATTCAGTTGAATGGATAAATGCGATTGCGTTATATTTGGAGACACAAACCGAGGCACCAGTAGAGCGATGCTGGTAAAAAGTTCGGTGGCGCGGTGTGGGAGAAGGATGGAGCGCTGTTAATGAATGGCAAGTGGTTTTTCGTTCGCTGGGCAAATGGGCTGGTGGCCGCCCCTCGAAAAGGCGGCCGGTTTGATGACGCTCGCGTATTTCGCGGCAAAAACGCGTGCCCGGGGACGCGATCGGTAAATGTATGTGGGATTTGCGCCATTCAAGCGACGCATACTAAATCTCCGCGGGAGCTGCAATTAAGATCCCACCGAGTGGGCAATTTTTCTGCGCGTCCGCGCTGCCAAAGCGATAATCTGTCGGCGTACTGGGGCCAGCCTGGAGGCGGGCACCGCGGCACAATGTGTGCGACTCCGTCGTGCCTGCGACCATTGTTGATGGAGTGAATCGACGTTTTGGGGGAGCGGATATGCATGCCAGCGTCGGCAGTCGTTGTTGGACTTTGGTCTCTGTACAGTTAGGTGTTGACCGAAATTCGGTAGAGAATTATCCAACATGGAAGAGGTGGTTCCGCTGCATATAAATTCACACTGATTTTCCACAGCAGCATAAACTTTCACCTGCAGAGACCTCAGACACCAAGAACACAATTGCTTATTAAATATGGAGGCAGAGTTTTTAAGGTGTGATAAGTTCTGACTATTGTTGGAACAATTCATTCAAATGGACCTCAACAGTATAATTGGTCAAGGGTACATAAGAAGGTCCAGGACAATATCCCTTAATAAAACTTCTGCCCTGAGACTATTGTCATAGGAACTCATTGTTAGGAGAATTCAATAGGACATCGGGATCAAGCCAATAATGTTCAATATTTTAATAACCGACTGCCAGTTTTGTCGCAAGTTGGCTACCGTGACCACGATCGTTCTAATTCAACTTTGCTAGCGTTTCGAGAGGGGGTGACAAGATCAAGGGGCGAGCGGAGAGCATCTTCATTACCAGCCCGGCCGCATTCAGCGTTAACACAGCACGTTCCTCGCAATTATCCTTGAAGTTTACTGGGAATTTAAGGCGACTACGCCACCACAGAATGAAGAGCAAACTACAAGATATTGCATTTCTCTTCGAGAGTTACTTGAATTTCATGTCAGTGTAGTGGCAAATTAAACAGAACTATCCCAGTCTCTCGGCTACTGGGTACCGATACATACGAGCCGTGAAACATCGACGCTTCTACGCATTAATACGATGTACGAGCAAAAATGTTATAATTTGTTTCCGTCGAGGGTGTAGAGGGTTATTATAATTTCAAACAAAATTACATTAATACGTAATTGCGCATAATGGGGCGGCCTCTGGAACATCTTTGCTCGTTTACTGCTGGGTAGGATGGTTGGAATCCTTACGTAACTGTATACAGCGTGGTGTACGCGTATTCAATTCGGAAAATTTAATTAAAACAAAACAAGGGTATGCTCGCACGCGCCACGTTGTGGTGGTGCTAGCGGTTTTCGCTCGGCGAAATATATTATTGATGCAAAAAGCGCCGCGCCGTGCCGCGTTACGCCGTTATGAAGTGAACATTATACAAAAATGCCGGTGGTAGAAGCTGAGGGGCAGGCGGCATGCAGCGCATTATTCCGGAGGAACTGTTTCTGCGCTTTGTTCGCTTAATTTTATTTAATCGCCAGCACTTAATGCCCGACCAAATAAACCGGCAATGAAAGTTGCCGACATGCCGGCCCCTCATCTACAGGAACCACTCCGGCTCTAAACCTCCCACCCCACAGGGTAGCGGAAGAGAGAATGCCAGTGCAGTGTACAGTTTTGGCGCTGGGGAACGTCGACGTACTACTGCAATGCATCTGGCACGGTGGCCGGGTGGAAATTTCACCGAAACGTATTCAGCATTAATGCGAGATACAATTAGATAAATAAATACTGCTTGATTTATGGCCCGTGTTTTGCTTTCCACATTTTGTACGGTTTCCACGATCTTCGCGCCCTCGCCCACCCTGCGCCAAACCAATCTACACTCTCTCCCAGAACGCACACACATCAAAGATGCATGGAGCACAAAGGGGTGCTTTCATGGAGGCTGGGGTTGCGTCTCGCGTAAGATGTGTTGGAAAGCCAGGGAAAGCGCTGGGAAAACAGGGGATGGCAGAAAGGGACTTTTGACTGCCTCGGATGCGGCCGGGAGTAAAGAGCCGCCTGCTTTATGCCCATCTGAATAGTACATGCGGGTCATGGTGGTGGCGGGCATTACCTTATAGTACACGCGCGTTAATAATAATTTATTATCACCAGCACTACTTCAGGAGCGGAGAGAAATGCGGCGTCGGAGGTGGAGGTGACCGGGCAACCAAGCCACCGGGGTCGGGTCAAACAGCTCGACCTCAGGACCCGACGGTCAAGTAAAAGGTATTCCCCGAATGGTTTTAAGGTTAAGCTCGGATGTATAAATATGTCGTCAACGAGCCGGTCCCCGAGTAACTAGCACGAAAATAAAACTAAAAGAACTTCCGCATTATCCGGCGTGATTTCTAAACTACACCGGCACGAGTACAAATAGAGTTTATCGTGTTTTTACATCTATCATTTGGGTACTATCACCAGGCCTTGCAATGGACGTAGGCGCTTTATGTTCGTTATATAGGTTATGTACAAAATGGCGCAACGGATGTGCCACCCCGCACGTTTTTGCCTGCAATCGAAGCAGCTCTACCTCATTAAATAACATGCACTGCAATTTTCGGCCCCGACATGGAAAGGTCATGTAAAACGCTTGACTGACTGAAATATCACTGGCGTGAACAATGCGTGGCCCCGTTTGTTTCTCCCATTGATTGTTGCGAAGACGAGAGGTGGAGGGAATGACCGAGCTGAGCGAGAGAAGCAAAACTTCAAAAAACCGAAGTGCATTTTGTACACATTCAGAGGGAGGTACTGGAACTTGGTATTTTTTGGAAAACGTGAAGTACACCGTATTTCTTGTTTCGCTTGCAATTACGCCCGACAGTTGACGATTCTTTATTTGTTTGCTTTCTTAGGAGGCAACCCTACTCCAGCCGAGTATCCGCTCCAATAAATTAACAAATTTATGTAATAGAAAGTAACCGTGCGCGTACCACGCTTACTGCACCCTCTTTATATTCATCTTATTTATAGATTTTTACAAGATGGGCTTTAATTAATTGGGAAGATTTATGCGCCAGCGGGGCCGGTTAACTTTCCAGGAGTGCGGAGCAAATTAACGGTCCGTCGGACGGTCACTGCACGTAGCCGCCTCCGATGTTGCGCCACTCCGGTGTTGGGTGGCTTGGGAAGAGGATGGCTGGTACGAGGGGTTCGGTTTGGTGGTTTGGGCATCCCCGAGTTTCGCTCGGTTGCTAGGCGAAGCGTGTACAATGCCACCACCGCACCACCCCGTCGTTGGATGCATTTTACGTGTACGCCTGGCACAATGTGTGTCTCACATACAAATGCAGAGAACTTGTCTGTAAGCAGTGACGGTGGCGGTGGCCAGGAATGTCGTGGCGTTGGCGCATTGTGCGTGTGACGTAAAACGAATTAGTTCGATTGAGCCCCTTTTGTATACCGGCCGATGTGGTAATTCAGGCATTCCGTAGCAGCAGTCCACAGCCCGTACGTTTCAGCTCTCGTGTCGTCGACGCACAGGTCGGAACCTGCTACTATCGGGAGAATAGTAATCGAGCAAGGGTCGTCGAGTGCTGCGCGTCGTCGGGTGGTGCGTCGTTGTCGCAGATGGATGGATACGGAATCGATCAACATCGTTCGGGTTTTAGTATAGCCTCGATACACACGCGCATCCTGACTAACACCTCGCCCTCCGGATTCTCCCCAATCCCAGCCCCATGTTGCCACCATCTCCAGTATGGTCAGGAATGGGGGAACGGCTACAACCGCAGGGCTAATTGGATGTCGTCGTTGTTCAATCTTCGACACCGTTGTCAGGTGAAGTCGCATTTGCGTCCTTTGTACGCCACGTTGTTGGAATACCAACGAGTTCACATTTACACACACACCGGCCGCCATATATACTGATATAAAATATCTATACGACGATGGCTTGAAAGCTTTCCGATCATAAACTAAGTGTTTCGGGTGATCGAAAGAGAAGAGCATAACGCAGAGAATAATATTTATGGAAAGCTATACGGGAAGTCATTTTTAGCAAATATTTAATGGAATTTGTTCACGGCTGAGATTGACGGGGCGAAAGAGCAATTTCTGGAATAATAGCTGATGTGTTAGGTGGAGGTGGAGGTGGCAGGGCAGGTTTTTGGTGGGAAATGCACGTGAAAGCATCAGCCCCCCCCCCACTTGGAAGATGTACGATCGGGAATTGCGAGTAGTTTCGAATTGATGAATAGATGAGCCCCATATGCCGACACCTGCACGCGCCCTCGCTACTGCCAGGGCCTCATCACTTACGGGCAATCCATTTTCCAACACGCACCAATACGAAACGGACTTGCAGACAGCCGCCGCCGGTGCGGGGCTTCCCGGATGCCAATAAGACAACATATGGATGTATTTTTCAGGTAGATTTTTTCGAGATGCGATCTCATTTTCCGGGCCCTGGGACGTGAAAATAACGGCTTTTGATGTTGATGGCGAGCCTGGGACACTAGGTCTTACGCCTGGATTCAGTATTTTCACTTTTGGGATCAGCAGAGTGGCACCAGTGAGCTGGGTGGGTGTGGAGGCACCCTCGTAATGTACGATCATCGTACTTTTGAACATTTCCGGCCGTGTATTCCGGACATTTTACGACTGTTCGCCGCATGCCGCTTCGGGAGTCGCATCGCAGAGGATGCCGCCACCGACGGCAACGGGCGGAAATGGGTCCGGGGTCGCTGGATCCACGAGGAAAAAGCCTCCGCCGCTCGTCATTCACTAATTTTCTCCCGCACGCGCATCTATAAAATGTCCCGCTTCGCAGCCCTTCTACCAAGCCCTTCCTTCCCCCCGCCAACCCTCGCCCATCAGAAGCGACGGGAATCCATTACCCAGCCGCCCGTTTCTAATGCGCCAGTTTATTATTATTATTATGCGCGCATATTAATTTACTTTGAATATTAAGTACTCTATAAGACAGTGTGCGACGCAGTGCGCTGGAAAAACTGCTTCCAAATTCCCAACTCAGGAAGGAATCACACCTTGGCACCACCAAGTTTGTGGATAATTAAGCGAAGGCCACACCGCCCGTCTCCCACGTCGTCGTTGGAATACATTTTAAATTAATTAGCAAGCCTGCGCCGCCGAAGAAGACGACTACCGCCGCGCCGACGCCAAGATCGCGCAATTTCCAGACCACTAAGTAACACTAACACCAACATTCGTGAATTATGCAATTCGCCCTCCCGGAATAAACAATCTCGGCGCCGCTTCAGCTACATACTCCAACAACCAACTGGAAACTATAGCATATTAGATAACCTTGCTCGGGGGCATTTTTCCAAATGCATTCTCAAATTGTTACATTCCTGCTTGCCTTCGGTTTGCTTGATCGAGATAAGGAGGACGCGTTGGCGTATCCGGCCCGTATCTCTGCGGGGGAGAAAATCCCCGAATAAAGCTTTTAAGAACAGGAGGAAAAGCTTACAACGGCTGCCTACTCTTGTCAGCCGGCATCCACTCAGCGGGAGCGGTTAAGACGCGGCTTTGTATTGGATCACACCACATGATTAGGTGCAATTTTTATTCGCCACTAATTCGAAAAGTTCCTGGTACTGCCCAGGCCCCGGATTCATCATTTTTTGTTTGCTCTGATTTTTCCAGACGAAGAACGAACTTATGGAAATAAGTTCCCTACCTACTTCAAGTCGTAATCGATGCCGGAAAAGTTAATCGCCGCATTACGTAGAGTTCGTATTCGTGTTTAGCGTCGTCTCCACTTGCAGCATCCATCCAGCAATGACTCGCTCCCGGAAATGATAGTGGAACTGAACTGGCAGACTTTTGTGGATTTACTCCGTCGAAGTTCGAAAAGTAAAACGCAGAATTAACTACCGCGCAGTTATTTAATGCTCCAAAGTATTCCCATAAACGTTAAGATCATATTATGCAATTACACTGCACAGGTTTCGCGACGCGCGAGCGTACTTCGAGATTAAACGCTTAAGGATCTATTTATCTTGTATAATAATCCAGCCTCCGTTCCTCCTCAATCCCCACTATCTATTCTACCAACAGTAACTATTTATTGCTCTTGGATGATATCACAATTGTCTACTAATGGTGATACTAAACTAATTACCAATTACTTCCACAAGGTAATATATTTTATTGGTTAGGTTAATTATGTATCATTAAAGTTTGATTATTTAACATACGGGACATAACTCTTAACATGTCATGAATTTTCCTTGAATACCATAATATGCAAGGTATGTCGTATATTACGTAACAGAAGTAAACAGTATATAGTACACTCTATGCATGAGTAATATGCTGTTTGCGATCGAGGAACTTTACCTACGACACTTTTATTTATACTCCAAGGTCAACTTTAAAATTCCTGTTTTCTCGGTCGCACCAACTTTTCGTTTATACTTCCGTAAACAAAATATGGATCAAATAGGCGTTGTGCGTTTTTTCTCTTTACGTACGACGCCGCCGCCGTCTGTAGAGAGTCTAAAACGCACGGTGCGAAAAGAAATAAAGACGCACGGCGTGAAGAGCCGAGTAGAGAAGAGAGTAGAGAAGAGGCGGGTGGAAACATGCGTTTAGCTTGCATAAAAATCTTTAGAAGCCGCTTTCAACAAGATACTAATGAATCGCATTAACGAATAAACGTTTGTTTTGGTCGTCATGGACTTCTGTTATTGAGATTTATTCATTAAGAAGCCTTTGGAATGAATATTTTCTAAAACATACGAAAACATACCGAACGATACTCGTGTGTAAACGGATATTGGTGCATTTTCTGCCGGCGGTACTAGCAGTGGGTCCAAAATCGCTGTCTCCACACATCGTTATATTCTAATTATGTAATATTGTAGTAATTTCCAATAGTTGACGCCCACGTCCTTTTACACCCTTTTTCATTAACTGGAAAAGGAAAGAAAGGAGAAATGCAGACGGTGCAATGCAGACGGTGCAATGCAGACGGTGTCCAATCACACTCAAATTTTTATTGCTCGATCATATAAATACTATTTTTGATTTTCGAATGGAGTTTTTTTTTGCATTTTATACAGATGCTGATACGTGAACATTCAAATGACTATATTCTTGGTATATACTTATAAAAGCATAGCAGTCAGCAAATATAAGTAGATATAATACTAAAATTCCCTGTAAGAAGGTTTAAAAATCGATAAAACTATCATTATATAAACATAATGGGCGTACTCCGATATTCGCGGAATATGATGATATTGAAAGAGATAAAAATAAAAATAAAGATCGCTTACGATCGGAAAGAATGAAATGATGAAGCCATATAAGAAGTATAAGTGAAGCGCAGGATGAAAGTATAAATGACGGGAATATGATCAAAGAAGAAGATAACGCCATGACGTTCGGATGTTTCAATGGTAGCTGTTTGCGCGCGATCTCATTGGCATTCTTATCACGTTTGCACTGTTATTTCGGACACTTCAACATACACGCGGCGCGACGGGGGCACTCGAAACTTTTTACGCGGAACTGTTGAGCCCAATAAAAACCGACGACGGAACGTAGCGCACGAGAGCAAAAAAGAAACCGGCAGCAGCAGCATCAGCACACACGAACACACAGCCATCGACTGTGCGCCGATGTTTGCTTACAAATATGTGTTTTATGTCCGTGCAACTTTTCCGCTTTCGCCCGCCCCTCGCTGAGAAAATGTCAAAACTTCGTCGGAGGCCACGGCCGCCGGGCCACCGCCGCCACCGAGAGTATCCGCACGAAGTTTACGCAATTCTTCAGGCAAGAGGCAGCAAATCGTTATTCAAACGTAAGAATGCGTCCGCATAGTTCAGTCGCGTTTCACAGAGTTTCGCTGGCTTGGTCGTCATCGTCGTCGCATCGCTGCTCAACCGGGCGGCGGCAGTGGAGGCAGCGGTGGCGGCATTAAAATCTTTTGTGGCCGCCCGCGCAGCTCACAAAGAAAGTCGTAATTTACTTTTTGCTTTGCTGACAGCAGCGTCGCAGCAGCATCCTCGTCGAGCAACAGCAAACAATAACTCAATCAAATCGCAACCGCCCGCGCTCGCCGCCTCCATCGCTGTCGTCGTCCTACTCATGGGGGGATGGCAGCAAGCGGCTATCATTATAAACGCTCGACCTCGGTAATGTGGCGGCATGCTATGCCGGAATTTGATTCGCCGTTTATCAGATTACGCTTAATTTACGCTCCGCAATTTATATTCCGACCAACAATAGTGGTATGCATACATTATGTCTGTTCGTGGGGAGAACTTTCCATATCAGGGGCGGCTGTGAGCGGCAACGGCAACGCCGGCAACGATGACGGCGTCGCTGAGATGAAAAAAGTTGAAAGATGCACGATAAAAGAAGCACTGTGTAAGAGAGACTACGATATTACCACTCATGCCGCTAAACGCAAAACTTCCACCGTCGACTTTACCAACAAACGCCTTCATCGCTGCCACCACCGCCGCGCCGCTCAAGCTTAAATGAACTTGGAATAAAACGGGGCAATAGCAGGGGGAATGCGATATGCGGATGTGCGTTTAGCAGGCAACGCATAAACATAAGTTCGACCATTACGGCCTGCCGTCAGCTAACCACCCTCCATTTATGCGAAACCGCGAAGATCTGTTAGAGCAGTGTTTCTAGAACTTTTAGCATATGTGTACCCCTTTCATTATCTTCATAACGAGGGGGGGTTCAGCAATCTTTATTACCTTAAATTCTTCCCTGATATGACTGAGAATATCAAGTATAAACATATGCATGTAATTCATGCCTGCGGAGAAATGTGGGTGAGCTGAGAAGCACACAGATCAATGCAGCAGGTCTCAGAACTGGTTCGGCTAATAATCCATGCCCGTAGAACACAGATATTGTGAAGCCCTTGAACAAGCATTGGTAAGGATGGATAAAGAGAAGATGACTTAAGCGAAACCAAAAAGAAGACGCGAAGAAAAGTGCAAAGAGATTGTTGAAAGTAAAGAACTGGAAGAGAGAGGCTATTAACCGGGGGGCATGGAGGATACGGAAGGGACGTCAAGGGTCACTAGCGGGCTGTACTGCTTGTAAAGAAGAAGAAGCTATAATTCATTATAAAGCAGGGTCCGGAAGTTCACCAAGGAATAACTTTCTATCAATTAATATCTATGATTATATTCCGCCCAGTCAGTCCCTTACCAGTCTTATTTAGGCGTCACACTTTCGGAAACACTGATTCAGATGTAATGAGGTGCACCGTATTATCGAGCCTCCGGCTAAGTAAAATCTATTTGCATAAAATGAGCATAACACAAGGGGCGAATTGAGGCGCGGTTGAATATTCATGCGGTTTCCCGCGTATCTCAATTCCATTCGGGAACGGCCCGTGCGCGTGCCATAATGCTCACCCCCGCCAACATCGTGACTGTAAGGATTATTTGTTCCTTATTGAAGCCACACCGCTGGCCAAAAGTGCGGGACAAAGAGTACTCCACTGCTCCACTCGCAGGAAAATTAAGTGTATCTCTTTGTTATACGTACGAAGATAACCGACCCGCGCGCCGTTCTTCGAATGGCCCTTCTTCTATTCATTAGTGCGTCGATGTAAGAAGCTTGAATGCGACGTGCCAGGCAAAGACCAGCGCTAATTACCCGAAATGTTCTTATAGTGGAAACAGGTGTCTGAAAAAACGGCCAAGTTTTCCGAAACTTGAGGAAAAACTATCGCTGCGCTCCCGAAACGACTTCTAACTTAATGCCTAATTAATTTTTACACAGTCGCGTCGGCGTCGTCTTCTCTAATGTCCTCACATAATTACAAATTAT
This sequence comes from Mimaenictus wilsoni, assembly GCA_027575185.1. Lineage (NCBI taxonomy): Eukaryota > Metazoa > Arthropoda > Insecta > Coleoptera > Staphylinidae > Mimaenictus > Mimaenictus wilsoni. Next base: position 2,983,186 of record JAODAC010000004.1, on the reverse strand, counting down.
CTTAATTTGTTTGCAGCACAAAGGCGGGAGGGAACGGCTACTTATTATAAAGTAATCAAATGACGGAAAAAGTACAAAGGGCGCTGGCAATGGAGTGCAAAGACTATAAACGCGCCTGTGGCAATGCCGCCATCGTCAAAGCCCCAACAACAGAAAGTTAATTAACAAGTTTAGTCGACTTTAGGGTTTTTGGACGGCGGAGGGAGGGGTTGCCAGGTTTGTTTGGCGGCGGCGGTTTGCGTTAGTGCTTAGCCCAGCGTGGCGTGCATAATTAATAATAATTCATATCGTAACTCTCTTTCGAATTCAATTAGCCCGGCTATGGCTATAGGGGTTGGTTTTTGTAGCTCTATTATAGGCGCAGAAGTGGGTGTTACGAGGACTCAACGCATCTGTAGTAATAATTAAAGGCAATGCGCAATACAAAGTAGGAGAAAGATTTGTCTCAAAATTATATCTAAAATTAAATATTCAAATCCAAACCGGCACTGGGCTCATAAAGAGATTAACCACCATTCCCCATAAACTGTCTATGGACTTCTCCCAAACTTGGGTGGAATAACCGGGCAATTCTCCATTCCGAGTTTAAATAATTCAGAAAGTTGAATAAACCAAAACATTAGTAATCTCGATAAGAACGCACTTCCCCCCAACATTTACAGCCCCCAGCGGACACAACACGGGCTGAAGCTTAATTTGGAGGCGATTAAAATTGTATAATCTTATCTGATCTTGCTATTTTGGGGAAGCTGAAACAATAACAATTTTCCTAGTGCATTTTCGGAGTCCGTCGTTCCGGCCGAGAAGTTTGATATCATCCTGGAGCAATAACTGAATAACTGACATCCAGAAATGGGAAAAGGTTTCTTGTGTTTCATGGGTGGTAGTCCATGTCTCGGACTGAGACAGCCAAGGGACACTCAAAGCCGCCGTAAGGAGAATGAAAGAGAGGGCGGCTGACGTCCCCCTCCCCTTGCGTCCCAAGAGCCACCTATAACGTTCACGTGGGTTAGTTTATAGACCACCGCGCGTGGCTCCCGACGCCAACGTTTTATATTTTATTAAATCCATAAGAAACAGGATATAAAATCTGTAATGCTTTCGTGGATAGAACCTTCGTGGAACTCCACGACTCTTCGTTAAAGGAACTCACTGGGATGAGGGTTAAGAGATTCACCGTTTTGAAGTTTTTGCAATTGTACTACGGCTTTAAGAGGCCCTGCGAGGAATCATAATTGAAATATCTACTAGTTTTGAGGTGTGCTTGTTTGGACATTTTGGAATAGAGTAAAATGCAGTTTTTGTATACCATAAGGGAAACGAATTTATCATAGTTGTGTTTCCATTTCTGCTCAGCCAGAGGATATCAGGCCAGATCCAAGGTTTTAGAGATGTTCTGAGATGATTTTCAAAAATGTGTGAGTAAATGTCAAACTTTAAAAAAGTCTCCATGTGTATAACAATCTGTGGGGATGGGAAGGAATTAATCAAAGTTGTATCATTTGCTTTCCATTTGGGTTCTGTTACAATATAGTACTTCAGCTTATATATCTCCCTAGGGGATGTTGACCGTAATGAAGCAGAACATGCAGAAGTTGCACACAAGATGTCAGTGCAGTACATCGCTTGCAGGTGCATGTGCAGGGCAACTTTCATCAAATGTTCGACTACATCAGGCCCATGTAGACCTATCTTTGGATGTGGAAGTGGTTTGAGTAGCAGGTGGTAGGTGGTAATGTTGCTTGATCGCTACCAGGCTCTCTGCGGCTACGAAGGGGGAATGGAGACACAATCAGCCTCATAAATGCAAACTCCTCCAAAGTGGAAGCTATGTGTACCGAATACGCGTACCGCTGAGGCTTGACTATGTTTACCCCGATATCGTCCATATTCAATAGTCACCCGCCGGCGGTGATTTCTCGACGTGTGCACTGTAGCATACGACTTGTTAACAGGAAATTGTGTAATTGCCACTTATTAGAATAATCATTATTTACGTATGTACCCGGCAGTGCAATATGTCCTAATAGAATACTGAACATCAATATGGGAGAATTTGATTGAATATTGAACATCAAACTTCCCGGCTTTAAAACTCAGTGTTATACTTATTATTATATTAACTCAAATCGGATTGGATTTGATCAATTGCGCACATCTGACAACAGTGCAATATCTAAATCAAATGGATATGCCCTGCTGGCGCCGTATTCACGTCATTATAATCAATTCGCCGATTAATAGATACCATCCAGACCAGTGGGCCAGGACCATGGCGATAGTCCTGCCAAACATTGACTATGATATATTAAATATTAACCTGGAGGCCTTCGGGTAATATGCTGGCGTGTGTATTCCTGTGTTCCTGTTTGTATCCCTGTTCGCAATTGGACGCTTCTCAACGTAACAAGACAATATTACTGTTTTGACATATGCTCGCATTAGAGTCGTGCCAAGGGTGCTCGGGGTGCCAAGGGTGCGGCTGACAGACTATCCAAAAATAACAGCGGGTCCGAGAAAAACGAGGTCAACGCGTGGCAGTGGATTTCCATGCGCTTACACTGCGTGCGATATTTTTTATGTAAATTGGCAATCATAACAGAGAGATTTTTCGCTCGTTTTGCGCAGGCTGTGATTTTGCACCGCATGCTGCAGTGGGGGGATGAATGCAAAAGGTAGACAAACAAATAGTGTTAGCACACGTCGATGCTAGATGCGAAAAACAAACGCTGGGATCCCCGTATGTCGTCGCACTCTAATAGAGAAAATGCGATTTTCCTTCGTCGATATGTAAACATTGCCCAGAAAGATGCCCAGTCACAGATTTTCCAGATTTTCCTAGGGTTTCTTCGATTTTCGACGAGTTGTAAGGATTGGAATGCGTTTGTATGTTCGCAAAAACATAAAATGACTGCACTGTTTGTTTAGATTTAGATATTTATCCGCATTGAACCTCTCTCTATTCTTCTGTTTCTTCTAACATTTTCAGAATCCCTTTCGTAGAGCCCGAAAAGGAATGAACAAAGAATAAACAGTGCAGATCAATATGAATTCTTCTTCTAATTAAAATAATCTTGTGAATTTTACGTGCATAATAGTTTTTTTTAAGTAGCAATTGAGTGGAATACTCCCTTCCCTCATTTCAAATTTCTTCAATCTTGGATTAGAAACGCAGGGTTAGGATCAAATTGTGAGTTGGGAGATTACAGCCCAAATCTTGGCACGTCGGCGATTTATGTGCGAATGTGCGACTTCAATAGTTACAGCCATCCGTTAGCGCGTTAGGATATTTGTCAGCGGCAAGGATTATGCGGAGGCCGCCGCCAACCACAGAAAAAATAATCGCTAGTTTAGCGCGAGTGAACTATTTCTTCTGCACACTTGGTTTGGTTTCATTCCGGGGACATAAAAATATTATCAGCATATTCATGTGCTCAACGGCATCTCTCCCTATCGTTTGACCTACTCTTACAACATTGCTCTAGTTGTGGATCGACAAAATGTATGTGAAATCCTTATTGAAATATCTGTGGGGAGGTATTGAATGAACTATTTATATTTTATTTATTGAATATTTTGTTCTTGCCAGTTCTGAATTCTTATATTCAGCAAAAGTCAAAAATACTTTCAAAACCATGGAAGACTTCAGGACACCTCAGAATGTTAATGGCTAAGGTGCAGGGCTTCTGAAGAAGAGTACGACTGGAACGTTTAAGCTTCAAGCTGGTATTTGTCGGCCTGTAATCTTTTGATTTCTGCATGTTCAAGGATGAATAAAGACCAAGTACGTTTACCGCTGTACACATCCCCTTTATATTACGTCGCAATATCTCCTTTGTGGGACCTAGCGCGTTCACTGCGGACTTAAAAGGGTTTGTCGATATTGGTCCATAACAGGAAATGCAAGGATTTCTCAGATGTCTATAGTTTGCAGAACTTCAAACTTTATTTAATAATCTGTGGGAAGAAAATTAAACAAAAATCTGCACTTGCTGATTCATTTTCGTTCAAAATAAGTAAGAAACAAATTATGTGGGCAAGCGCCCTCAGTTAAATGTAAACGCTAGTTTAGTTCCAAAATCATTTCTTCTCCACACTCGGTTTGATTTCATCCCGTGCACATAAAAATATTATCAGCATATTCATGCGCCCGTGGATCCCAGCCATTTGACCTACTCTTACAACATTCGCTATTCTGCAAGGGTAATAATAGATAACCGCGTTTTATGTGTATAATTGCCGCATAAGAAATGTAAATGCAACGCTATAAAATCCACATCCACATGCCTTATCATAGATAAAAATATTTCCAGCAGCAGCGCCAGTGTAATCCGAGCTGTTCTTAAAATCGCATATTAGACTTGCAAATATGCAAGTGAATATGAATTTTTATGCGAATAAAATAAAATATGTAGGGTCCACCCCTCGTTCATCCACCCCCTCCTGCCTCCCTCCCTGTTTTTGAGTTGCATGCGAATTCCGCGCAGCTTTCCGCGTTATCTGGACAAAGACGTGCGTTCAGCTTGCTCTATTTTTACGCGCGTGGACTTCCGACGTACTCCTCGGAGATTTGTCTGCCCTCGCGATGCTCCGGCGATATATAAATGATGCATAAAACAATACAGCAAGCGAGCAAGAATAACACACATGCCCGTGTGCTTCCTTTCGGTATACGTGCGCCGACCTCGAAATGCCCACCGTCTTCCATCTTCCACCACGCCACCCTTACCAACTCCCTGTCCAAATCTGCTCTCTAGCAGTACTAAACCATTACCAATACGTTTTTATGTGCTCAGGAAAGTAATGTCTAGTACCGAACAGTAGCACCACGTACTATAGCAAGTGTGCAGCGGTATATACATAACCCCCAAAACACATATTTAGCTGTTACCTAACCTAAATCGTGACACTAAAGCTCGCAGCTTTTGGGATTGCTTTCTCGCCACAGTTGGTAAGGCCATAAGAAAGCGGTATGCCTTTTTATGCGCATCGTTTATTAAAGAAATCTTTAGAAACCTGCGCGTAAATATAGCATGGATAAAATTAGCCCGCCCACCGAAAAATTTACTTGATGGAAAATCGATGCGATTTTTTTGTGTGTGCAGTGCTTTTCCTGCGTTGAAAAGCGCGATGATGTTGGCGGCATTCTGGCGCTTGCTTTGCCGCAGTGGCTACACGATCTTCTTCGTTAGGCTGTGGGGGTTGGTTGTGGTGGTAGAAGGTTGGGTGCGAGGGCGTAGGCGCGCAGGCGACCGAATTGGTGGAAAAGCATAATTAAGAGAAAAAAGTTTCCGGCGCGACACCATTGTGCGTGACAGCGCAGCCGGCTGTAGTTTTATTTCCCCCTAGTGATATTTATTGTGGTTATGGCGGGACAGTTTAAATATTTTACGCCCGGCGCGCCGCCGCCGCCCGGGTTTGCCCGCCTGCTGAGGGGTGGTTGGTGAAGGCGCCGGGCTATATTATGCCGGAGGGATATCAAAAATACACCAGCACAAAACTACCACCAAAATATTATGTCTTTTTTTGAGCTTGCAGATAAAATAAACTTTCTCCATAT
>JAODAC010000004.1:2925870-2977526 GCA_027575185.1 Mimaenictus wilsoni | reverse complement strand
ATTAATTCACACTTGTGGGTGCCCACCTCGGGGACTCGAACCCCGTCCGACTGCGTGGTAACCCGAAGCACTACCAACTGTTCTGCCCAGGTGGGCGTTAAAGAATTATTATAGTGAAAAGAATTTAAAAGTGATATAATGGTAGATGACGCTAAATGGATAACTATTCTATAACTGTAATTTATATAATTTTTAATGCATGTTAAAAATTACTGTGAAGAAAGGAATGTCAAACAAATTGACTGTATTTCATAATATGATTTAATTAACATGTTATTATAGAAAATAATTACAAAATTCATGACATAGTAATTTAAAATAGGTCACTTATCTCCTAAAATTACAATTTATAAAGCGAATCCATTAAATAGAATATGCGCATATAATTTATCAACATTATAATATCAATTAAAACGTAATTGAAAATTAATTAATCGATTAAATTAAAAAATAACATGAGTAAATAAAATAAATATTTTACCAGTTTGGAATTTATTATTTTTTACGCCAACGAATACTTTCAAATACCTTTTTATGCCTACTAACATAAAAAAAAGTTTGATATAAATTGGGTGGCGCATGTAAAATTAGATAAAGTAATTTTCAATGGGTGGGCAATTAGCTCAGCTTTATGAACACACATTATGCAATTTACGACGGGTTGGGTGCGAGGGGACGAGTGTTTGAATACGACAGCGCAATCAACAATCACTCATCGTTCCAGCATTGTTTTGCGTGTACAATAAAACACCTGTTTGTTGACGCACCACCGCCGCCGCCGTCGTAAATAACCCATCTTCGATTCGTGTGCGTATAGCCCGAACGCTTCGAATCATAGCGTTTCCTGTAATGTATGCCCATATTGATAATGGCGTAATTACATTATTACCTGTTTTAATATTGAGACGAAGCGGTGGTGATGGTGGCGGCGTGTGCTTGCCTGCCTGCGATTACCATAACTATAAATAGTTAACGCTCGACGCATTTGTCGCCCGGCGCCTCCACCAGCGCGTAATGAATTCCTAACCAATTCAAGCACAATTCGAACAATTCACCCGATTATCGTGCAAAGTTATGATTGTTGAAAGCATTTTGTTCATGTGACATTTAACATTGGTGGCCGCGTTTTCATAATAAAATTTCGCTTTGTCCATATTCGTAAAATTATTTAATTTTCTTATTATATTTTCAGTTCAAAATTTGTTGTTTATAAAATTGTATATATTTGAAAAATAATGTGTTTCAAGTACCGTAGTAGTTTGCATTTTCGTAATTTAGAAGGATATTAGTGTTGATTAGATTAGGTTATATTGGATTATGCTGTGTTAGGTTTGCATTAGGTTAGGCTCTGCCAAATGTACCAAGCTAATTGGCTGAACTTCTTTGTTGAGGGGTGAATTTCGAAAATGAAATCTACTCCATTTTAATTAATTTTAATTAATTATTTATCCTACATAAGAAAGTTTTAGCTGGAGCAAAGCACGAAAAAGGTTAGGTATCTACACGTAGTATATTTTCAAGGTTCTACGGAGTATAAAAAATAATTTGCTGAACTTCTAGCTATTTGTAATCTATTAAAAACGTACTAATAACCTATTAATTAATAACAAAATCATAAGGAACGTGTTTGGCAACCTTAAATTTCATTATGCTATTTTTTAAATCCATTTTAAGCAGGAGCTAATTAAAAACGCATTAGATGATCGAAAAAGAAGCGATAGAATGAAAAAAAAAGAACAAATAAAAAAATGTTTTTATGCTGACGTGCCTTCATAAACTCCGTGTTTGACTATCGCTTCTTAATATTCGCGGCGCAATTTTTCGCCCCCTTTGCCCGATCGAACCAGATTTGATTTATATTGATTTTACCAATTCCACGCGCTCATCTACCTCTTCCCACACGCTCAGCCCGGCATCGCTCAGCACGCCGCTGAAGCGGAATGATGCTTTTATGACGCTGTCGTTGCTTTAATTATTTATAACTTCATGAATACAAATAATATTTGCGAATATAAATATTGATGGTGGCGCGCGCGCTGCCACTTTAAATTCGGCGCGTTGAAAGTGTGTACGCTCGGAAATTTCATACGAGCATAACACAATCAATGGCGATCGCTTTGATGATCTTTCTTCCGTTTGAACCAATGCCATCACACCGCCCAGAAAAGGTGGTGGAAAACCTGCGAATCGTCGATGCAGGGCGAAATTAATATTCTTCGACGCACGACGTCGACTAAAGGAAGAATTGAATAATTTAGCTGCGACATGACAACACCTAGAGCATAAGAAATGCATTCGATCTTTTGATGTTGTGCGAGGTTTAAGTGTGTTTCGGGCGGGGGTGGCGCGTGAATGGCAGTGCGTCGTCACAGAGCCGTCCGCATTAATAATAAATCAGCAAGTGCTCACTTTATATAGGATTTAGGAGAGCGTGCGAGACTCTTGCTGCGATTACATGCCGTGCTGGCGATGCCACCCTCGGACCAGGACCAGCCAACTTCTGCACCCTCGGAGTAGTAGTACCTTTAACGCGCAGAGTAAATCCACTTGATATTTAAACATAATTGCATTATGTTCGCGTATTATTAATAACGCGCAGTTGTATTTGGATTTTCTGCTCGTGATTTTAGGCAAACAACACATGCGCGGGACCACCCTATAGGTCGTTAAGATATTCTGTTTGTACCTCACTTTACGATTTGTATTTTTAAATATAACTATTCGTATAAATAATGTGTTATGATTTCAATATTTGTATGTTTTTATAGTTGAATGAAAGCATCATTTTTATTTTGTTGTTTAGTTTAGTAGAAATTTATCAAAATTATTTTTTCATTGAAAGAGAGAAAATGATGCCTACGAAACAACATTTCATTTTAATTGACTCAGGTTGAAACAAATTCCGCGTAGTTTGTCAATATAGCAAAATTGGACAAGTGCAAACTAGGTTTTAGTAGAATTTACCAAATTTGACTGATTCTCTCTACATACACACCCGTGGTATACCTTAGGCAAGACGAACTAATCTACTTAATGTTCAAACATAATTGCGTTACGTTCAGGTATTATTAATAACGTGCAGTTGTATTTGAATTTTCTGCTTGTGATTTTATGCCATCAACACATGCGCGGCACCATCCCATGGGTCGTTAAGATATTCTCTTTGTACCTCACTTTATGACTTATACCTTTAAATATAAATATGCGAATAAATAATTTATTGAAATTCTAATATTTGCATGCTGTTAAATTTTAATGATAACAGCAAATTTATATTTTAAAGATGTATGTGGAAATTTATCAAATTATTAGAGAAATGAAGACTACAACCGTCGATGAAAGAATACTAGAACAACTAGCTGGAAATAATCCAGTCTAGTTTGTCAGGATAACAAATTCGCAGAATTAGACAGTACATACTCCCGAAAGATATTGTTCTAGACAAGCAAATTCACTTGATGTTTAAACATAATTGTTTTAACACCTAGTAATTTCAAAAATCGGATACTCATATTTAATTTCTCTGCTCATGATTTTATACAATCAACTCATACACAAAATCCATCCTCTGCCTCTGAGTGATTCTCTTTGTACCTTACTTCTGACTTGCACATTTAAATATAAGATATGCGTATAAATAATTAATAGTTTTCCGAATACCTTACGTGCGACCGTGCACTTCGCACTTAGATGATAGATGGATGCAATAAAAAATAAACCAAACGCCATATTTCCACCCCCCATCGCGAGCTTCATCGCCGCCATCGCCGGCTTTAATCTAGAAGCTTTCTATGGAAATAACGGACTTAATACGTACATCCGAGTGTATGAATTATATTTCTCGCACTTATGGGACCTCTTTACCTCTTTTTTTACCTTTGCTCTCGCTGGCGGGAAGTGCCAGGCGCCGCTACCAAAACCGCAGCATGGTTATTTATTCTCTGCCTGCCTAGCGAGAGCGAGAGCAGCTCTGTTATATGTTATATAGCTAAGTATGTGTCGGTTGATGCGGGCTCGTTAGATGCGCTTGTTTATACGATTCGCTTGCCAACCTTGTGCCTGCATAACATAACCGCACTTATCATAACGCAAAATGGTGCGCTTTACATGTAATTACGGATGCATGGCGTTCAAATATTTATGAACTTTATTCATACATCATGGAGGAGAGCAGGGCGTCGCAACAAAAAAGGGCATGTTGGTGGGTGTTGTTTTCGAGAGACAACGTGGATGGAGACATGCCCGCGGAGAGAGATAAAACAGATTGCTGTTTACTTCGTCTGTGTACGCGCGGAATGAGTTGTGATGCATTTAATTGACCCGGGCTTTTGCTTGCATCGGTTTAACAAGTAATTAACAGACAGATAGATGGACATTTGCCACAATTTCTATCATTAATCACTGCGCCGTCCAAGCGCCAAACCGCACCGCTAATATAAACATCCGCCGCCGCCAATGCCGGCTACCGACCGTACGGATGGAAAGGCGGAGTTGATGCGCAAGATGCTGCTCATTAAACCTAGAGATTACATTGAATTCGGCGCGATTTGATTAATGTTCGCGGGAATAGTTTCCCATAGCTATGCGGATGATCTTAATGCTGATGTTGACCCCAGATAGTGATATTCAAGATTAGTTACAAATGAATGAAGATTTCCTGTGGAGGAAATATTTTTAAATCTATGGACTAACGAGGAATCAGCAAAAACGTTTCAAAATGTTCATAATACCTGTTAAGAGGTGTATTTCTGGATTTTTCATATCTTGCAGTCAGTCACATTCTTGAAAAACTTTGAAAAAAATGACCTAATTGCTCAAACTGGCGAAAAATCTTGTTAATACAAATTATATCTAGATATGTACTACACGTACAAAAATTGTCATTCAATTCTAAGTCGGACAATTGAGACACTCTCCTTTTTAGTTTATTTTTCACTCTTATCGAAGTAGAAAACAATTTAATCCAGTATAACAATAAATGTGTAATCTTTATGTTGTCAACTGTGCGATTAGCACAGCAATTGAGAAAAGAAACCTGGCATACAATAGAACTTATCCACAGTATCTCAATCTCACCAGAAGAAGCACCAAAAACCAAGAGATCAACTTGCGCACACATTAGAGAAAATTGGTTCGAGCATCTCCCATTTTCCTGCTCTAACTACAGGCGACTAGAGCACCGACATCAGCGACCAGAAGTTTCACTCTTTGGCTCTAACGCCGGCACCGGTGCCGCTTCGACGCAATATCCCGAAAACGAAAGCGTGCTATCCGAGCACCCATCGCGCTTCTTTGCATACTACTTATTGCGTTATAACGAGATAAGACCCGCGCAAACGTCTTGCCATGACACGCTTATCATGTGTTTCGCCATGGAAGACTAATTCTTCCCTGAGGCGCACCGCCAAACGCTGGAGCACACCAGCAAGCCGACGGAGCGGAAGCAGAAAGGACAAAAGAAATGATTTGTCAAGATATGTTTAGTTCGGTGCGAGTAGAAGGTAGCCCCGGAGATGTGCACGTTTTGCGCCATTGTACGGGCGGGGAAATACACGCTGCTGGCGGCGCGGCAGGTCGGCGACGCGGTGCTGCTCCTCCTCAGCGTCAGTTTGGGAGTTGTTTCCATCTGGGCCGAGGCAAAACTGCTGCTGGCGTGCAATGTTTTCTTATCATGTCACAGGCGATCATCAAAGGCGAACGTCGCGCAACTTGTAGCGTGCTGAGCGCTCTAAAAGCACCCGCACACTCGTGCGGGGCAGGCTTCCAGCAACCAACCGCCATTTCACAGGTGAATTATTATCCTGGCGAGTTTGATAAACCGCACCCATACGACCACAGCCAGAGGACGGGTTTCATGGTTTGCCCTCTGGCTAACCTCGGCATACAACCGAAGGGATGTATTAGTATGCGCTGGATGGAGGCGCGTAGGAGGCTAAGGGCACCGCAGTGCCGACAACCACTAGGCAACCAACCAAACCTCAAACAAACCCTTTAGTTACGCGAAGAGGTGAAACCTGGAATTTCGGTTGTAGGGGCTCAAGGAAAACACAAGGACGAAGGAGGGAATAGTTTCAGTATTATTTTACTAGCCATTTGTCGAAATGGATATTTTGATAAGTAACCTGAGAGAATGATAGAAAAATTTGGGACCGAAAGAGAAGACGATAATGTACATGCCGGATTCTGTGCCTGGGCAACCTCCATACCACTAATATTGTACGCTACCAGATACGCTACAGTACTAATGCATCATATTCAAATCTGGTCGAGTGCATTATCATTTTCTCCTTCAATTAATGTAATTCGTTATTAACTATGTTTAATGGCAGATATAAAATGTTACGTATTGAACTAGGCAACCAACTCAGTTCCAACTCATCATTTAGTTGCATGAAGAGGTCGAACCTCGAATTTCGATAATGATGGTTCCTGAGGATGCCAGGCAGTAGAGTTTCAGTCTTATTCTACAAGCCATTCGACTAATTTCGATCAATTCGAAATCGCCATACGTAATTCGAGCAGGATTCGAGTAGGCGTGATTAGGTTGTTTACAGATACAAGCATGGTGCCGTTGGCTCCCATTGTCGACTAATAGCCAGACGGAGGCATTAGCATTAACTATTAACCGGACCGGAAGACGCTCCTTGCGCTCTGGATTACTAGCACTGCCATTGTTATCGGACTCGTTCGCCTCCTCCAGTCCGGCGAGTGCGTTTACGCATTCTATTTCCGCCGATCGGCGTAAACAAAATCACTTCTAATCTAAATCCCATTCCAACTTTTTTGCCTCTTAAGCTCGGAGAACATTACTGTACAGTGCCGTACAACCACGTTGCCACCGCTGGCAACGTTCAAGCGTACATGACCTCACCTAATGCATCTCGCCCATTCCCAACTTGCTTGAATCATAATAAAATCATTAGCACGTTGAGGTTGTGGGTAGTTTCGGGTCCGCGAGTTTAAGGTAAACTGTTGCATACCCACGCTCGGGGGCGGCAACTACACCCACCCGAAAACTCGGGCCACCAACTTCTTGATGTTGATGCTTATGCCCGTTACAGCTTTCACCACCACATCAGTGGCAGCGCGCGCGCTCGGGCAAACCACAGACAAACTTCCAACAAAGCATACAAATGTAGCCGCTGCATTCGTATGTCTCGGCTGTTTTTCCAGCCTCTTGCGTATATTACGCTTACTTGGTTCCTGGAATGAATAAGTGCACTTTGTGCAATCAGTCATGCTCGCGTATAAACGAATTTGTTTACAGTGCGATATGAATATTTTAAAATGTAGCGGAACAGGCATCCGAGATGGAAGCAGACAGTATCACATTGCAATATTCTGCTTGCGCCGATACGGGTATCCAGCGGGAAGAAAAGATACCGGGCGTGCAGTCGTATATTCTAAGTAATACCAGGGGGGATAACGCGTTTGGGAAAATTGGTTTCGTTTAGTCGTGCATCCGTGCGACACTCGGGTGTATCATTTTCGCGGCTAGCGCTTGTTTCCATGCGCACCATGAATACAATAATCGAGGATACACCCTAGGCATATTTGATATAATTCTTTAATCTTTTCAGTCTATTCTCTTTATATCTGAATAAAATACGGTTCAGGTTACAAATGTATACAATGTGTGTATCTAAATTGAATCTGTCTTGAGTTTAATTCTTTAGTGCTCAGAGTATTGCGGGTTAGTTTAGGTTAGGTTAGGTGAAGTGGGGGTTTTATCCGAGATATATCTAAACAATATCCCTATGTCTTAAAAATATATGCCAGCTTAAATTGCTCAATCCAGAAACAAACCCCTAAAACTACGGAACATAACCTCGCATTAAAAATGCTATTTGCGTCTGTAAATAACAATGCGCATATGTTTTTGAAATGAAAAGCCCCCGGAATACCTAAAATACCCTAAAATGTTGTTTACATTCCCTCTGTTTATATTCAACCATTCGTAAAAGGCAACAAATAGTGAAGTACGAGCGCCGCAGTCCGCGCTGCTGTCGATGCTGAATACACCTGTTGGGTTCCGGTACGCTACGAGGCTATTTGCGTTTAATTATACCTACAAAAATACCTACCATGTTGTTGTTATTAAAACATTATTATAATGCACGCGTCGATAATTAGTTTTCGTGATCATCTGTATGCGCCCGTTGTTCTTCACAATTTCCTATCGCACTATCCTGGCAACGACGATATATTCCATTCAGCCGGAAACTATCTTCTCACAACCTCTGCTGAGCACCTACCTATCAACGACGCTGTGTAACCCGATATGACCACCGACGTCACACAAACAATCACCTCCCATTTCCTGCCGAAGATCATCAGTGAATTAATAATTAAGCAGTGTTGGCATTGTTGTGCGAAGGCCTGCCCCGGTTTGTAGAAACACGTGTTTGATGCGAAATGAAGGTGGCCTGGGTTTATTTATGCGCACGTACGTGTGTACAACCAGCTCGTGTATATATTATTTTTCATTATCTTCGCAGCCAGGAATAACACGCCTTTGTTTACGCGTAATTTGCACGAAATTAATTACATTTTATCTGTAATGCGGTTCTGCGGCGGCGCCAGCGGGGCGTTTGGAGAGAATGCGCGTTTTTTGTGGCGATTTCCCACCCCTTTCTTGAAAGCACCCTCAATGCTCATCATTGCGATGTGGATACCTATTTAATTATTCAGCCGCTTTTTTAAACCCTTTAGGCTCGGAAAAAGGCAAAGTTTGTGTAAGTAGCTAATCAATATGCACGAAAAAATGTTTTCCAACTCGATATTGAGTTAATGGAATTTCTCTTATATACAAACGTCATCCCATCATATGTTTTTGCACAGAGAATGCGAATTTAAGTATTGAATAATATTTAATGATGCGCGTAAGTAGATTACGTAATGAGAACTTTGCTTTAAAATTTGAAATTTTCATGTGTAATTACTCGATTAATTATGCATAGAGGGATAATCGGAATCAAATATTATAATTCATTAAATTTATAATTCCTGTTTTTATAGACTATTTTATTTTTATTTGTTTATTTTTTTTATTGTTTACTTATTTTTAAATACTTTCTATATTTTTATTATTTTCTGATTTTAATTAAAGTAACTAAATACTAGCAGAATATAGGCGTAGTATGGCTTAGAAACAAAGTTTGTAAAATTATTTTCTAACTTTTGAAAAGCACTTTCTGTCTTTGGAGTATTCCACTCTTTTTATTTTTATAATTATCCATTTATTGACATTAATCATTATCCTTTGTTGCCATAAAATGTGACAGCATAATGCTGCATTGTTTGTATATTACTTTGCTTGTTTGCCTACATTTTAATTAATGCTAATAAATAATTAATAACCGCGCCCCGCGAGGCAACAGCTCGAAGGTACAAGTTGGAATTGCCATAAAATTACCAGCGGCCGTTTGTTATTAATTTTTAATACTTTAATGCTTTGTAACGCAATAGTTGGTTAACATTAGTTTTGCCAATTTGTGAATTACCGCCCGTGGGGAGGCCTGGAGGGTATGTGTGTTGTTGGGAGTGGTTACCGAAAAGTTGTGTGAAACTCGATCAGAAACTTGTATTAAAAAACGTAATGTAATGTCAGCACCACGAGGAGATCAAGGTTGGGTTTTTGAGAAAATATGTGCGTTTTGTAACGTCAGTTTTTAGGGGGCGGTTTGTCCTACACAAGAATGACAAGACGGAATTAGAATGCGGGTGTGGACCGGACATAAAGCACATAGTTGTAGTGTTAATGGAAGCCGGTCGCGAACCACCACTACCCAAGGGGAGGACGTAGTTAGGGGTGGGTGATGCTATTACATAATAATGTTTCACTTACGGTCGTTGCACCACCACTGCGGATGTTTTGGGGGTATCGCTGTGTTTGTGTGCGTCTATTTGGATTTGCACGTGGGTGTTTGGATATTTTCTGTAGGGTTGTATGGGTACGTGTGAGTGGGTATTGCTGGGCAGGACCAGGACCTTTGCACACATTCCTTTTCGCTTCGTAGCAACGCACTAATCTTCATTAGTAACCAGTATGCGGACCGGGTAAACATGCCCATGTGTATATTTGCTGCGACGCGCGGACGAAATTTGACAGCCTCCGAACGCAATGTACAAAATTAAAATGGGTTGTTCTGGTCAAGGCCCTGTGCGCGAGAGGGTCGTGCGCGGGTATGTGATGACTTGAACGAACTTGGAAGTAATTAACATTGTTATAGAGGGTATAAAGCAACAGCATCAAAACGAATGAATGCGGGCCGAAAAGACAGAGAAGAGTTAGTAATACAACGTTTGACAGGATCATTAAAGCAAAGAATACATTAAGAAAGGATTATATGATATACAAGAAATAGTAAACTTAGTAATGTATTGAGGTGGGCTTGAAAATAATGATGAATTGAAATATGAAACGATGTGGGTTGAATCATACGGAAACTGCGAATCGAAGACAACTGTGTGTTGAACGTTGTACTGTGGGGTACTGTGATCAGTTGAATACTGTATATGTACCAGCAGCCAGGTCCTTAATATATCGAGGAGTGTCACCTGCTGATTAGCAGATGACTTCCACGATGTACTGGAAATTGCGATCCAAGACACCTGAAAGTGTCCCCTGCAGTTTAGAAGGTGGCCCTCACGGTCTAATAGGACTTAAATTGCAGGAAAGCTTTTATTATAATTGTAAAAACAAGCTGTGGTCTCTAATAAAAACCTGTAATTAATTATGTAATACGTGTCTATAAGTTTCATTAAATAAATATATTAATAACTGATAACTAACTTAAGAATTGATAACTCAAAGTTTTCATCATTAGTACCGAATTTACTGTAGATTGATTAATATAATTGCAAAGTTTGTTCTGCTTATTGCGTCTGTGATTTCTGATTTAATGTGACGCCATTTTATTACGTCATAATAATGATGTAACATTAGCACGTTTGTAGCATTCCAGAGGGATTATGCGCACGTGCCCTGGGCCCAAAAGCCTGCGGGGCGCGCCGCAGGGAGAAACTTTTAATTCGAAAACTTGACAAACACCCTGCCGCGCGCATCTAGGTGCAAAACGCACACACCTGGTTGTAAATTACGAAAAGGGTTACAAAAGTCAGCAGTTAACAGCCGCTAGCACGCGGGGCAAAAGCGGACTGTTTGTTTGTGCAAAATAAACGACATCCCACCTACCCACCCTTCTCTTCCGCCGCCCTGCAGCAGCTAGCCTCACACTCTTGAATTACCCTGAGGGAAGTTTCGGGGGGTAGCGAGCGTCAGCGCCGTAAAAGCCGACAGAGGCGCGCATAAAAATGCAGTTTTAATATCGAGTCCTTGTTTATTTCCGATATTTTTTAATGCTCGCTTTCGGCGCTCCGACGCTTTCGCGCTGAAATTAACATTTCAGCCGGCGAAATGGCACGAACCTATATAGCGCAGCGCCGTAATGCGCTAGGTGCGCTTTTTTCGGTAGAAGGTGTGCGAGAATGTGTTCAGTCCTGGTGAGGTTGAGGGGTTGAATATAGTTGGTATGAGGAGGTGTTTTGGGCTAATGGAGGTGCACGTGGTTCAACTTATGCTCATCGCTGACGGGCAGGCACCCCCCGAAAGCTTTGTTTTATTAATGTCCGTTTTGCATATGCTCTACCCCCTTCTACCCTATGCTCATAACCCCTACCCAGTAAACACATGCCGCGTATTCCACCTATATATGCATGTGTATTTGTACTTATGTGTACTTTGCAAGGATGCAATGGTGATGACGTGTTCCTCTTTGATATTTAAACGAGCTGTTACTTAGAGGATATCTACTTTCAAGTTTCCGGAATATGTTTTAGTGGTGCGAATGTGGCCCTGCTTCATTTGACCCTGAGTTTCCCCCCAGTTCCTGTTTCCTTTTTTGTATTTTTTACTAATTTCAAGCTCGGTGCAAACCCGGAAGCAAAAAACCTCTCTAATTACGTTCGTTGCACGTTTGCACAACTATAGGCGGCTAGACCAGATGAAGGCAGGGACCTAAAACCATCCGGCTTTAAAGGGATGTGTCCCAGATCAAGGGGCTGAGGTGCGCGGAATGTACGGGACACGGTGGAACGTTTCTTTGATTGTTGAGGCTTGTTTGCTTAAAATTCGTGCGCACTCAGGGGAAAATTAGCATTTCTCGTTTTTTTCCGACCGACCTGGAAGACACTAGGACAACTACTGATTGTGAGCAGAACAATGAAAGTGCATAGCACACACTACAGTCTCCGTCTTTTAATTTACTTGATTACGGCACGCTTTTTATATCAACTGGATAAGACAAAAATTCATTAATTCGTTGGAAAACATTTTGGGAGAAATAGAAATATGCTCTTATATTTGATAAGGAAGAGTTGGCATTTTCCAGGCAATAGTTCCAATAGTTCCTAACGTTTTTGGGTATTATAAAAAATGTATATTGAAAATTTAAAGTCCATCGGACAAATAGTTTTCTAGATATTTCAAATTTACCAAACCGTGATTGTAAAAAATCGGCTCTAATCGCATATTTCAAAGTTTCAAAATATAATAATTCGAAAAATATTAGACTAAACTTAATATTATAAAATTAACTTTAGTTTAAAAATTATCAAATATGTGGTTATATATTACTATGACTTTTTGTATTTTTATTCAAAATATTTTTAAATGTTTACAAAAAAATTTGTCCAGCCCAGTGGCGCATTGGTATGGTCGATGACTGCCCAAGAGGGTTCTATTCTCGGTGGTGATGCATATTTAAGTCAATTGAAAAAGAATTGAATAGAGCTAATGACCATAGCAGTCGATGCTCGGTAAAATCAAACAACAACAAAGTTTACAAAGGCCATCTAATTCATATCCGTACAACCGGTTAAAGATAAAAGGAGCTAAACCAAAATAAATAGGATGAGTGCGTTGGTACGAGGTGCGTTTGGGTGGATAGCGGGGTGTTTGTGTAAAGTTTGAAGCAGTTAAATAGATGTGTCTCGTGCAGTTCGAAGCGCGGCATAAATGTCGATATACGCAGGTAGCCGTTCGCCGCTACCCCGAACCGAAGCCGGGCGGGTTGGCGGCGGCGGCGTTATCTCGTTTGCTAAACACAAGCAGCATACGAGAGAGGTGACCGCCGTTCGGGGGCCACAGCTGCTTCGCTGCCTTCCAATTCGGCATTACTTTACCGTTTTATATTTATAGCGTATCTTAGGCGTGCTTCTTTCACTGGCTCAGCGGGCGCGGCGCGTATTTGTCGCCTGCATCCACCAGCGCCGAGTATTTACGCTTTCGAGATGCGACTTCTTTGTCGCGTAAACTCAACGTAAATACGGCGCCAGTCAAACCTATAATAATGCGATATAATAAGGTTTCTGAGGCGATACTATTTCTTCGTGATAGAGAAGAAGGAATGCGATATTCATCGTATCGAAAAATTGTTAATTGTTCACCTGACCCCTGAAATTACAAAGAAGTAAACTAATATTTGCAGATAAAGTTACATAATAAATAAATAATTCTTCAGAAATTGAAACACTGGTTCATGATAAGGGAGATACTTCATTTATCTGATCGAAAAATACAATTTTCGCAATGTTCAAAATGTTTATAGCGCCATGTTTATAGCATCACATTTTTTCAATTGCTCAGCTGCGTACATTCTAGCGCCCTTAATTTTGCTCGAAGGGTAAAAATTAGAAAGTTTTTTCAATCATCAATCAATTTTCTTGAATATGACGTCGAGAATTTTCTAGCAAAAGTTAAAAATACATATTTTATAGAATGTTTAATTCTAAATTAATTTTTCTCGTAAAGATTCGACTTAAATATACGAGAAAAAAATATAAATATATAATTTTTCAGAAAACAATTGAAATCATATTGTGGAGAATTCAACTATTAATAAAATAAGCAACACCTTAGCCAAATCGATTCGGTAAAATTTTCTCAGTCGTGCATGCAAAATCGAAACACAAGATTGCAAGAATACGGATTAGGTAAACTTATGAAATTTACTTTATGAGCTATAATTTCATAATTACTGCAGCTATCGTCTTGAAATTTAGAGTAAATATTCTTGATAAGTTTAGCTATAGATTAAGGCCATGTTTTAAATATGTTTTTCCTGGTAAATGTGCTTTATTTTAAGATATCTCCCATTTATTTTCTTTTAAATGCTTATATTGATTTAATTTTATCTGTATTTCCAGTTTAACTTGACATGAGGAAAATAAAAACAACAAAAACAACTTTTCTACTAATTCAATTTAGAACACATGACTACAAAGAAAAGAAAAACATTCCAAATTAATCAAAAAAAGCAAGATTAAAGCAAACAAAACATATTCCAATCAAGAATGTATCAAAAACATTCTTTTACAAAACGTATGGAAAAAAAAAACATCGCTAGAGGCGTACGATCGTGTCCCGAACATTTGCTGAAAATTAAAGAATAATAAAAAAGACACAACAAAGTTATTCCTGAAATATATTTTTTTAATACCTAGCCGCCCTACGTAAAGCAAAACTTTCCGCGCGTCTTTTTCACTGCCTTATTGTCAGGCAAAGTTATTTAGAGCGCACGACGGACTAATTTGAATTTGCAACTTTCTAATGTCGCTGCTGGAAAAACATTGGCGCCTTGCGCGAAAAGTAAATGTCTATTTAGGAAATAAAACGAGCAGAAGGAGAGCCGGGCGTACGGGAAGAAGGCGGGCAATAAGCGACGGCGGTCCCGCAAGGCGTCCCGCAGACAAAAGGGGGTTCAATGGGCGAAGTAAGAAAAAAACTATATAAAACTCCACTTTGTCTGCGGCAAATTTCCGGCATGGAATCAATAATACCGCCCGGAAATTCTCACCGGATTCCAGATTTCAAATCACCTATATCCATATCCTGTTTGGCGATATTTATACTTTAAGCGGATCGCCGCTCTTCGGAAACGCTGAAACAGGGAATAAGCAACAGGGAAATGTTGGTTGTTCCTGGTGCAGGTTTACGTTAGTAAGTACGTCAGTTGCGCGCCTGCAGTACTGAGTATACAGTTGTATTTAACATCGCCAACGATCTGCCAATATTTTTGCATGTGTGAGCATTGCATAGAGTGTACTCGTAGGTTTAGTTTAATATAGAAACTGGGGAAACTGTGTAACAAGTTTCAAGATTCGCGGCAGGATTGCGAAAATTACATTAATTTATGCGCAAGTAGGTTCCGCGCTTCTTACATGGTAGGGTTGTAGTTGTAAGGGGTTATATAGTGTTGTACAGGGTTTCAGAGGGTGGCTAAAGATGTGAATGCATGTGGAGTTGAACGCATGCACATATTGAACGCATTGCGCGTCCTCGAAAAGACCGCAAAAGGCCGAGGAGTGTGAAAGTGAGCTGCGGCCGCCCGTTGAGGGGTTGAGTACGGTTGCGTATATGTACGCGTTGCCGCCACCACTTCACGGTTTACCCTATTTTCTTGGCAATTAATAATTCGCTTTCACCCACGCATATGTGCACGCACCGCTGCGTCGTTTTACCACCATCACTCCGGTGGGAAACCTGGTGGAGGCGCCGGGCATATGAACAACAATAATGAATATACAGACCTTCCATTAGAGCTCACCCTTATAAAAGAACCTACATTCGTAGTTTGAATAAATTTATACATAGACTTTCTTGCTATCATTTTCTTAAGACATCTGAATCCTTACCCGAATTATATAAAAAAAGACGAGTGTGCTTTTGACCTCACGGCTAAAGTAAAATAAATATTTTCTTATTGATTAATTATTATTTTCATAATTCCATAAATTTGTAACAACTGAGATTGCTGGAATCTCCTGATTGAGAAAATTATACTAATGGTAGATAATGAGTACTTTGATATTTATAAACAACTTCATGATCCACCTCGAAGTTGATGAAATATTATAGCACATCCTGATATAAAGAAAAATTTTGCAATACATTTGTTGTGAACAGAACGTTCGAATCATAATATTAACCACTGACAAAAATATAGAAAGGTTTCACCTTCCTTTCACCGATGGTATTTTATTTTTGATTGGATTGCTATGCGCAGAGAAGATGACATGGCGAAGTTCAGATTTTAACTGATTTTATTTATTATATTTTACAATAAATTCGCCTGGGATTCATACCTCCACATATCTTTCTCCAACTATCTTTCTCTGAACCAAACCGAGCGCATCCCGCCGATCTCTCTCCCCCTCTCTCACTCTCTCTCAGAACGTCCACAGGGTGTATTGGAAACTCTTAGTAGTTTCACGCAGGACTGACGGGCTGACGGATGGAACGCAGCCACGAACGTGTCTAAACAAAGCCATCACTTTTGGCCATACCTTCTGAGGAATTATGGAAAACTATCAAATGTGCGGAATATAAATTCACCATAAATCTTTTCTAAGTGCCCTCCAAAATGTATCAAAGAAGATTTTTTTTAAATTCTCCTGGCCCTAATATATTGCAAAAACAACGACGCAAATGGCCAAATTAAAACAAAATCAATAAAAAGTAGGCTATCACTCTCCTTCTATTTTGTGAACAAATTTGAACGTATAAGCAAGATATCACTACTAAACAGGAAAATTTCAATAAAAAAGTTCATAAAATTAAACCTTTTAAACAAAAAAAATCGAAAATCCCTAACACCAAACAGATTAAATACATCAAACTGTGTAATTCCGAAAAATATGAATAAATAACGAAATGAACGAACACTGGCAAAATCGCTGAAATTGCACAATGTCGATTGCCATGTTTGGCCTGTCGTAAATTAAACACCCTTTTTGATAAAAGCGGTCCGCTCGTTACGGCCGTAAAATGTCTGCCGAAAGCATCGACGAAACAGAAAACAAGCGAAATTAAACGGCGTTATTTAATTGCGGAATAAATGGTTGGCGCCCGTTTTGGATTTTCGAGCGCATGAGTTTTCTGATCGAAGGACAAAAATGCGCAATTGTTCGTGCGATAACGCGTGGGCCACTTTATGCATTTATCTAAAGCTGAATGCGATATGTAACAACTCGCATGTTACAACTAGTTACAGTCGAGCTGTCTTCATGTCACTACTATCAACGTTTCTAGCCGTATGCATCTACTTTGTTACAATAATATTTGCAAATATCAACATGCATCAAAATATATCAAATTTCAACTGGTTGGTCGGAAATTCAATAGCGTTTGAAATGTTTCCGGTGCAATTGTTTGGCAACTAGTTTGTATTTTTGGTTCCATTAAAGTAATGCATATTTATTATATTCAAGTTTTTTTTTTTTTTAAACTTTTCTAGCTGAAATAAATGTTTAATATATTTTTATCAGTTCATTTGAAGAGTAAAAGTTAAACAAGAATATTTATAATAGTAAAATTGAAGATGGCATCAGAAATCACAGTCTGCCACTGAACTTATAGAATTATTATAGAAATAGAATTATTATACTAATTTCCCAAATTTAGTTTTTATTAGAAAAAGTATGGTTTCTCCTCATTTTTGGTCTTTGGAAGTAAAAATGTGAAAATGCACTGCAGATTAAATGCAAGTCGTTGTTGGTCGTTTTTGTTTTTCTGACGCCTTCCGCAGAAACGCGATGAGATGAGCTTTTCTTTGTTCTGTATTGGCGGTACGAGGGCGCAACGTGCACGGGGAGAATTTCACACATATTCAGCCCCTGTGCCGTTTCTTTTTCGACGCAGGAAGCAGGAGTCCCGAAGAAGGCGAGCGGGCGAGATAAAAAAAATACATATCGTTGCGCTGATATGAAGAACATAACCCCGGCACCTAATCGTAACTTTGTTTTGTGCGCAAACATTATTAGTTGCTCGACGCCCGTTTCACGCGTTCTCATCGCACATGAAGTCATAAAAAAGTCTTATTTCGTGCCCGTGTGGGGGTGGCATGGCATGACGTGCCGCTGCTGCGCGATCAGTTGTTTGCTCAGATCAGATTTATGCCTTTTTTTCTTTGCATCGCGCACAGTCGTAAAAACGTTCGAAACGCATAAATATACATGACGATACCTTGCTTCTGTGCGGTTATTTGCAAATCGCCGACTGGATGGCACTGCGGTACATGTTTGATGACGTTTTTGGCGCATAACCCATTTTCGTGTGACGCGAACTGCCAAAAAACTACCGACTCTTGGTCGTGAGTCGATTTTAGTCATCATATGCAATAATTATTAACAACCGTAACATGAATATATAATTTTCTAATTGTTTAAGTTTTGTGTTTCAGTTTAATAAAGGGCATTTTCTTGTGATATACCCAAACTATTGGTTGATAGAGGATATTCTAGGTTTTATGACATTAAATTCATTTGTACTTTTTTTTTTCAAATTTTACGTTTTCAAAGTTACATAAATTTCTGAAATTAGTAATTTTTATCTTTCTCTTCATACTATTTTCTAATTATCTCAAGAAATAATAGCTGGATGAAAATAGGTGTACCGTAAGCGAAATGCCAGTAGAAGTTTAGTATAGATTACACTTTATTCGACAAAAATCGGCGCATAAAATTTTATAATATTTGAGCCTAACATACGATCAATCAAATTTTATGAAATTGCGACATTTTCCTAATGAATAAACGTCTAAACGTCTTTTCTTTGTATCGAGTGAAGCGAGGAAGTTAATTAAATTTTGATTTTGTGAACAGCATAAAATTTTCTTTCATATTTCATTAAATTCATTTTTATCTATTCTGATTTTCGAATAAAACCTTTTCAATGTTATTTTGACCACCATCAGTATCATTTATCTAGTATGTCCATCAGAGCCCAACAAATTATTTAAAGAAGATAAGTATATTCTGCCAATGCGTGTGTAAACAACATAAAATTTCTGGTATATCACATTAAATTCGTTTTTATAGAATTTTCTCATTCTCTATCAAACTATTTATTCTATTTTTGCCACTGTTGAGAGTGCATGTTCAATGGGGACGTGTGTATAATTCTCATTGTCATCGCGTGTTGAATTCTGGCTGAGACTCGCGCATGGGCTATCTAGCGACGAACGACCACCAACAGGGAAAAAATGGGGCGTGATTTTTCAGGTTTGTGTCGGGAGGTGCCGAAAAACACAAGCAATTTTTCACCTTTTAAGTAATAAACCGCAAAATGGCGCGCATGTAAAAAGGGGAATGTCGACACACAAGAGAGCGGTAATAAGCCGCCCCCTTGCCGCCACCGTTGCCGTTGAGGCGGTGTAGCATGGTGCAGAGGGGGGCGGATGAATGTGTGTGCGCTGCCACGCATACCGGCGGGCTCATTTAAACTAACAAACTCAAATGGATAAATGCAATTAGTGTTTTTTCATGACGCGCTCGAAATGAGGATGAATGAGTGCGTAAAGTCACGGCAGCAAACCGGGACGTACGATGGCGCTTTCCCCGCGTGTTGCCTTGGCGTTAAACGCACGCATAAGCATGACCCGAATCTCGTGTGAAGGCTAGGGTTTATTACCGAGTCCCTTTTATTCACCCCGAGTCCATTGTACGCATCTCAGTAGTTGTGTACGAATGTTGCTTCGCATCTAACGCCTTGTTTCTAGCAGTTCCTACCTCCCAGTCTTTCACAGACTCCTACTACCTCCTCTTCCCCCAAGACCCTCAATAGACTCCTTTTAGCCAATATGCGTTTTGATTTATCTGGTCGGCACGCTCGTAATGAGTGCGGCAAGCGTACGCTTCTCTTAGAATGCCACCCCCATAAACACAACAAATACCCGATTTCCGAAGTGCGGTGAGGAGAATGGAAGACGGCAGGCACCAGGCGCCTCCACCATTTGTATCCATCGACCGCCAAGGCGTAAATCAACGGAATCAAATATCAAAATCTACGAATGCGTAGCCGCTATTAATATTCGCCACTTTTCGAAGGGTTTTGCAAAATCCGGCAGTAAAGCTAGCAGCCGCCCTTCAGAACCCACTCGAAACCTTTTCGGGTTGGCCAGCTGCAGCTGGGAAATGCGTGAGCATCAAGCGAAAATTCGCATTTCAAACAGTCGATGGCGTTTGATATCCAGTGGCATATCGATGGCAGCGCGCACGTATAACGAAGTTATGGCGGTGTAGTTTTGTGCATTAACATTTTGCTGACCCGCGCGCCCGATGCGGGGTCTACCTACACGCAAATTCACAGACAAAGACAAATGCTACGCACCGCCACCGATGCCGTTGGCCTAACCGCCCATTCCCCAAAAACGATTGCTTTCGAGCGTAACGCGTCAATCATTCTCATTGGTAACATGCAACACGAAACGTCACGTTTAGTTTTGACATATAACGCGCAGAGCGAAACCACACATACCAATACGTGCACTGCGCATACATTTATGTGAACACACATGTAGGGGTGGCCTTTTCCTGTAATCATACCCGAAAAAAGTGTACGTCATGCATTTTTCTATGGTCTTGTCAATTTCAACATAAATGCAGTTCCTATAATCTATTTCAGTAAGATGTAAACGTTTCTTTTGCGATTTGGCAGATATTAATAATTTATATTGGTAAATCCATTGAGGAGAAAGATGCTTGAAGTATTTTGCAAGGTAAAAAAATATTGTGGTATAAATGTCTATTTAGGTATTGTACGATACAAATGTAGAAACGACGATTTAGGGTTCGTTGCAGTAACAGACATTTCACGCGAGTACGATTCGGTTTTTTCGTATGTAAAAGTATGTGCGTTAACGCGTTTCATTAGGGGCTTGTTAAACTCAGCTCCTACCAATTTTGATGCAGCAGCATCCCTACTCTGTTCAAATTCTTGATAGACGAAATAATACGAAAAGTGACCATTCGGTCGACCGCCCAATACTTCGACTTCTACGTCATAAAATGTGGAAAACTAACATGACATTGTCTTACAAGAGGAAAGATCTTTCTGTAATACGCTTGTTTCTACCCTCCCCATTACGCGATGTATGCATGCGAACATTATTTAAATATTCTTCATTAATACATTTTGAATATATTCTATGACATGCTTAAAAACTGCTAACATCTAATAAGAATAAAAGTAGAGGTTAATTTAAAAAGATTTGTGCAGTTTACAACAAAACAGTAATTAATTATTTGGTTTAAGTTTTAATTTGGAGATGCATTCACAGTTTTATACCTTTTTATTTCATTCTCATTTATAAATATATCACTCCAAAAAAGTTCATTCAAATGTAGCTATCAATAGTAGAAGAATCATTAAGAATTACGTTTGAATGTAAACGTTTTTTTACGATTTGGTAGGAATTAAGAATTTACATTGATAAATCCAAAGATGCTTGAAACATTTTGCAAGAAGATCAACGGGGGGCAGCAAAATCGTGTGGAGAGAGGAACTTTGAAAGCGTATCAAAGCCTTCGTTGGCTGCTCGCGTAACAAACCTCTATCCTTAATTTTGGTTTTACGCGCTGTAAACATTCTCCAGAAATTACTGTTACGTCGAGGTCGGGTTGTGTGCGGCGCTGAAGAGGCAAGCACGAAGAAAAAAAATAATACGCGATAACAACAAAGAGATAAAACGCTGTTGCAAGAGCTTCCGGCGTATCGATCCCAGCCTGCCACACTGAATGCTAGTCGCTGCCTCAATTCTACACAAAAACGGACGCCATCACGCGCGCGATGTTGGCGGCGGCAAAGGCAGGATAAGGGGGTGTGTTTGTGGGACGATGCGGCGGGTGGAAGTTGTGGCCGCGCGCTCAAGGAGCCTGTTTTCAGGCGGGGCGGGTTGGTGGCGGCAGCGGGCCGGCGGAATGTAATCCAGCATTTTGGCGACTTATCAAAATCTTTCCTTCAATTATTCGGAGAGTGCGCGCCGGCTTAAAACCGCACTGCTTAGATTCACCCCCTTTAACCCAACGCATCACGAGTGATGCCACCGCCGCCGCATGCCGTTTGCTTGGCTGTCAGTGAAGAGATTGCATTCCCTTCGAAAAATATCGCTAAGATGAGATTAATGCTTGCCCGCGAATGGATGCCGGCGAAACAAGAAACGGATTTGCACCAGTGTTTCTAATCTGGGTGGTGGTGGTCAAAGTCGAGGAGGCTTGGTGCGGCCACCAGTCAACACTAGCTATATTAATTTAATAAATGGACACCGGTGGGCCCAGGATCGGCCTCATTAAGCATGTCATGCATTCGTTAATTAACCAGTGTGCTACTTATACGTACGTGTGTACGTAGTTGTAGAGACGCGCCCGCAGGACTGGATGTCAATCGCTAAGTACAACATCAGGGGTAGTATTACTCTTTCGGCGTAATGCGATGCCCTTTGCAGGCGCGTGGTTTTGTTTGATGTTGCAAATAGGCGTAGGTAAATCTACATGCGATGCCCGCATAAAGAGTCTAACGTTTGCTGACCAAGAATGGTCCAATGCCTCGAGAACGAACGTGCTTAATGAGCACACTTCAATTATTTGATGCTTAAATACAAAAGTATTTTCAGGATTACATTTTGTGCTAATTTTTCAATATGAAAGTATAATAATAGTTAGTATTAGTTTAGAAATATTTATCTTGTTACAACTATTACAAGTTAAAATTTCCTTTAGGCGATTCATAAAAACTTAACCTGTTTCTTTTTCTACACCGATTGTATAATATGCACATTTCATTGTCAATTTTGATTAGGTATTGTCATTCACATCTCCATCTGTTTATAAACGTTCTGTCGACATAATCGCGAACATAGTCGCGAACATGGCGTGCGCGATTGGCACCAGCATATAGTTCAAAGTCGCATGGAATGCGCATTATTCACTCGTATAACTTGTCACACACGCGAATAATGACTTACCTTCCATGCTAGTTATACAATATTTTATTTTTAATTTACATATATTCAGTGTGCAATTTTTTTTATCATACTAATTAAATATTAAGTTAGCTTTGATATTTAGATGACTTTATACTAATGGAATCCATTTAGTAAAGGATAATTTTATCGAAAATTTTCTCCAGTAAAAAATATCAACTAAAATGCAATTTCATCCTCCCACATAGACCAATTTTACGATGTAACGTTACTCAACTTAATAGCATATCTTCTAAGTGATATTTCATAACCCCATCAAGAATAACTCAGATAATTTAAGCTTGTCATAACAAAATTTAACACAATTATTTGCCATTTTCTTACTATACTATTTCACATTATAGAAAGAAACAAATAATATCTATTGATATCATATCTACTATTTAAGGGTATTATTAGTTATTGATTAAACTGTCACAATGTAGAATGTTTGAGATTAGATAGTAGTCATGTGGTACGAAGTTTCCAAATATTAACACCGCCTGCATTCGTGATATTACTGAACTTGTATCATCAAGTAGAATGCGATAGATCGCAAATCAAAGCAGCTCTCTAACGTGTTTGATCTTTGCATAATAAGACCACCATTAACACCCCGCCCGGTTAACAAAGCTTTCTCATCGGCGAGGTATTTTGCTCTCCACAGCCAGCTAGAACGTCCTGCATGCATTGTATGTAGCTGGGGGCACTTAAGAATTCCACTGTACATACATAGATCATTATAATTGCACTATGGCGAGGGGCCCACTGGGCGTAATGAACACGGCGCTAAGCTGATTATCAAATGTTGCGTTTCGGAAGCCAGTAAATTGTTTTTAACATATTACAACAATTACAGCAAGCCCCAAGTTGTATGGCGCGGCGAGGCGTTTGGGTGTGTGACGATGCAGGCACTTGCAGTGTGGCCGTGGGCTGGCTAATGTAGCATTTTTCTAGCGTAATTTATACGCCGCCTCACCGTGTCTACGGGTGTAATTTCGGAGATATATGCGACACGAATTAAGCTCGCGCGTGTAGCACCCTACGACCACCGGCCCATAATAAAATAAGCTTACTTTTCCACCGATGCGCAACAGCCATAAAAGCTATTCAACGCGTCGTATTTCACTAGCCGCCTCCCGGTGGAGGATATTTAATGCCGTCCGGTCAAACGATGGCATTTCTACAAAGTAATATGTTATCAATTGTCATTGGTGGTGCAATGCTGCGGGCATCCATTTTTTAGTTGAACAATCTCCTAGGGCGAGTATAATGATAAGATGGTTAAAATTTTAGAAAAGTTTACTCTTTCAAGATAATAATAGGACAGGTTGATTGGGTGTTAGAGTGTTAGGGTGGTTTAGCAACATGGTCCCTCGATGCAGTAGGTCCATGAAAGTAGTAAATTTTTCGTCGTGTACAAGGGAGATTGATTGTTTTACCGAATACTTGCCTTGGCGACATACTCGAGTGTTTGGCCCTCTCACACACATGAGGGAGGAAAATTCGCATCGTGGCGCACCGCAACATCCGTGCCATTAAATCTTACATATTACAGGCCCGCTCGTGCAGTATACATAAAAATAAAATGGCAGCGGTTTTATGTTTAAATGGGCATGTACTTCCCCCTTTTTCATCATACCCCCACCTATTCAGGCCAGGCTGCTCAACGCGAATGATATATCAACAATAAAAATTTTCGTGTGCATGCCTCGCCGGTCGTTATATTTAAGTTTGCGCATTTTTTCGCCAAAAGAAACGAATATCATTCCATTATACTGAGTTGTATCCTACTCTCATCAATGTTTTGAACAAATTCTTCGCAACTCTTGTGAATATAACAAATAATTTGATTATTAAATTTGGCGCTAAGTTTATTAAATCCTTACATAGTTGTTGATTTTTTTTTCTTAAGGTTAGGTTGTTTTTTTTTTGTTTAATTTTTAACATCCTGTATTTTAATGTTTTACTACTACCTGAGATAGACTGACATTGAATGAATATGAGAGTGCGCGTAGGTGGGGTGTACGTGACGTTTTAACGTTTTGACATGCGAGTAAAATTTTTATTGCCTTGGTTGTAATTGAATATGTAAAGTATTTTACGTGAGGAGCCTGTGGGTCTGTTGGGAGATGTTGCTTCTGATGTGAAGGGAGAGGCGCGCGGAGAGAAAAGCATTGGATGGGAATCGTTATTTCGTACTCGAATCGACTTGATGTCATGCGGCGGCAAAGTTTGCGCCGTTTTCAAACACGCCGGGAAAGTTTTAAGTCATTTCTTGACTATGCCATCCGCAACAAGCCGGAAATATGCAAGCGGAAAGATTCCAAACCGCCCTGAAACACACGGCCTTGCCCGGGAGCCAGTTGTTTTTGTTCCCGACATGTCGTGACAAATATATACCGCTGTCAATTCCAATTTCCGGACAGGTATTCCTCCATTTAAAGTGTCAAAGAGCGGATGTTTGAAATTAGGTTTCCCGGCTGCATCCAGGCCCAAAAAGGCGTACACCAAGCGCTTAAGTATTCCGACGTCGTGCATCCGAACTCGCTCTTAGCTGTCGCGCCTTTTTAGGCATACAAGGAGGCGGAGGGTGGGGACAGGGAGGGTGCGATGTGACCGGGGTGGGTGGGCTCAGAAGAGCACTGATGGAATTGGCGAAAAGAAACTTGACCCATATACCAAGTGTTTCGGCTGGCTGCAGGCGGATTAATAATGCACGCCCGCAGAATGAAGATGGGATACATTGGCACGCTGCAGCGTGATGGTATCACGATGTTGATTCCCGACCGCAGCAAGTTTGAATTCTGCAATCCGGTGGAAACGTACGTTAAACGGGTATCGGTGTGCTTGATTCCGGATGCTGTCGATTGCGGCTGAATCGTGGGAGATATTGCATCGGCTGGCGGGCGACGGAAGTTGCCGCCAGCCTGCAGGCAGTGTATGTGCGGGGCTAGAGTAATGGCGGTGGGGATGACCGGCTGTATAATCTCAGTTCGTGCACTCCATTCAATCAACGCCGATGATAGAAAATTCAAGGCTCCCCGGCTTTCCGCACCGTGCAGCCGCGCAATTATTAATGAAGGATATATTGGCCTGCTTTCTCCACCTTTGACTTCGCAATCTATTTCGACAAAACCGCAGAACTTACTGCTGGATAAACGCGGCGTACCGGAATTATCCGAAAATTGCACGTTTCTTCCATCCCTGTCTTTTTCAGTTTTTTGGACATACAAGGGATGCTGAGCACTTCCATTGGCCAAAATAAAGTCGCCTAGATATTTGCAGGAAAACATCTATATGTGATATTTCTAATCAAGTTCCACTGTTATATCAGAAATAAAATCACTTCAAAGTCATGGGACTATTCAGTTTTGTCTATCCATATTCAAATTATTAAAAATTTCTTCATAGAAAGTTCCTTAGAACTGTCTGATGAAATCTGATGAAGAAAGATAGAATAAGAAGAAAGTAGGAGGTCAAATCTCACTGCGAGGATTTTAATATTCTGCAAATCTGGTGTCATCTCGACGGGCGATTTCGAGAATGTGTCCATGCACGCACGAATGTGCGCGCCGTCGATCTTCCTTCCTCCGGGCCGAGCGTGTCGGGTGGCGGCGGCCGTCCGGCGGCAGTATAACTATAACTTCGAGCCGACTTGGCTGCTTTTTCCTACGCCGCACGGCTGTGATGTAACTTTCGGACCGGAGGGTTTGGCTTCGCTGACGGTCGTCCGTCCAGCGGCGGCGACGTCGGCGGGCGGCAATCGCGCTCCGCACACGCATTCGTCTCTAACAGTCCAAATGCTTTCCCGGGGATCATAAATATAACGCTTCATTTGTGCCACAAGGGTAGCATCCAAGCGAGGCCCGCCACCAGCCAGTGTCACACTGCAACCGTCTCCTTCTCTCGCCCGTCATCTTTTGGACATTCGATTTCTTCTTTCCCATCGCAGCCGGCCTGCCTTTGCAGTAGAAGGAAGCAGTTGACATTTCGGTTTTTCGGGTCCCAGCTTTACAGCACGAACCCATCGTAGATATTTGCTAAAAAATTCACATGAAAACAAAAATATCTAAAATGTGCAGCGCGATGTTTGTGTTTGCGTTGTTGTTGTTGCTGAAGAACGAAAAAAGGAGCGTCGTCGCAAAAGAAGTGTAAATAAAGAGGGTTGAGAAGGTTGCGAGCTGTATAAACACAAAATGTAGATCGACAGCTATTAGTTACAAAAG
Organism: Mimaenictus wilsoni; assembly: GCA_027575185.1. Lineage (NCBI taxonomy): Eukaryota > Metazoa > Arthropoda > Insecta > Coleoptera > Staphylinidae > Mimaenictus > Mimaenictus wilsoni. Next base: position 2,950,498 of record JAODAC010000004.1, on the reverse strand, counting down.
GGTAATATGTAAGTAAATGCGAAGTGCACACAGAGGAGAAGAAGAAGGATCGCATTTATCGCTTGTCTTGTTTGATCGCCCCAACGTTCGAGGAGAAATTTGTATTCACATTAGCTTCTCCACTTTTCCACAGTATGAGCTTTTTACGATCCCCTTTTTTGATTGTAATATTGAATGACAACTGACCTGTTGTTCCACCTTTTCAGACACATCTAAACAATCTGAACAACTTTTTTGTACAAAGCTTAAGGGGTACATGTCCATAGTATACGTTTTTTTTACGGTTGCTCATTTGATTCACAGTAATACTGAATGGAAATTATCTTGTGATGTAGTCTGTAGTGTTTGATCAATTCAGAAAAAAATAATTTCCCTCTTTCTTGTTGCAATATTGAATTACAACTTACCTGTTGAGACTATAAAATTGAATATCTGAACAATCTGAACAACTTTCTTTTACAAGACCTTACGGATTCAGGGAATATAGAAATGCTATAGGCGATTTAATTACCCGGATTCCTGTGATTACTGATAAGAACATTAACCTACAACTATTTTAAAATTTCTTTGGACTCTGATGAAGAGAGCCTGTTGTGTTAAATCAAATGAGAAAGAGAATTCATGTTAGTTTTTCAACATGTGCTCAGCATAAAAGTATTTTTACTATCATCTTTTTTTCTGATACTACCATAAAACTGAATGACAACTGACCTGTTGTACCTGCACAGATACAGGTACCTGTGAGCAAATTAAAAGCACATCGCACAAACGTAGCTGATGCATACTCATGCGCTTCTTTGTTTTAAAAACAACGCTGCCGCTAGCTACCGCCGCTGCCGGAGTAAAATTTTGCGCAGTGGCGGTAGCGATGCCGCGAAAATGCGAACGCGGCGCCCGATTGTGTTGATTCGTCCGTGCGTTGTTTATCTTTCGGTCGGTGCGTGTATGTGGCGGCGGCAGGCGGTGGGCACACGCGCGCGCTCTGCTCTCATCGTGGCAGCGCCGCCACCAACGCGCGCCGGGTGGCCTGTCGCAGTCGGCATCGCACGCTGTTCGCGATCGCACGCTGCTCCCACCCCAAAGTTTTCGTACAGTAACCGTAGCGTCTCGTAGCCGTAGCCGCCACCGATCTACCGCACACACTCACACATACATTCATACATACATACATACACAACCCTCTCATACACACATAAACACTTGCACACACAAAAACAGCCGCCCCTCTCCACAACGTCGCGCGCCGCCACTACCGCCGCCGTCGTCGACGGACGATGAATCGAGTGCGCCGCCACCAGCAGCAGCAGTCTTCACGTTGCGCGCCGCGCGGCTAGAGTCATCCAGTCTGCCGCCGCTAGTCACGCACGCCGCGGCGTTTTACCCCCGTTTCAACAACGCGCTAGCCGGAAGTCGGACGATAGGAGAGTTGTTGGTGACGGTCGTGAAACTAAATGTAGATAGTGCAAACACTCCAGTGAGATTCTAAGTACCTGCTGTAAACACACACAAACATAAAAAGCAAACAAATAAACGCAAGAGAGAAATAAAATATAAACGGAACCCGGAACTCCCCAATATATTTATAAACAAAAAGAGATTACCGAAGTTATTTTGATAAACGTTTGGGCGAGCTCTTAGCCAATCCGGAAAAGGAGGCTTGCATTCCTGCCAGGAAAAGTTTGCGCGGAGTATTAGTTGCTCGACGTTTCTGTGAAAGTACCCGAAGTTCAGGCCACGTTCCCAGACCGACATAATGTTGACCATGTCCACGCTGATGATGCCCGCACCGGCGATGACAGCTATGAACACACCCGGCCAGCTTCCGATGACGGCGAAATTGGATCAGAGCGCAAAGTTGTCGTCGCTGAATCACAACACGACGAACATGAACAAAGCAGGTATGTTCCTGATATCCACGGGTGTAACAAGTTTTCCTGAGGGCAACCCCCAGAAATGCGATTTATTCAACATGTGGCATCCAATCAAATAAACAAGATAGTAGAAAGGAGATAGAGAGTGAAAACGAGAATTAGTAGTCGAAATAATGGACTTAGAAATCGGAGCTAGGAAGAACTGAAATTGTGAGCATATGTATAAAATAATCAATCATCTGATGGAAGGGAGATGTTTTCCTATTAAAGTTTTTGATTAATTAGCTTTCCGGGAAATATTTTATGGATGATTAATTCCGGCCCATTTCATCGTTGTCAGCGCGAGCACATTTCAAGATCTCTCTCGAGTTTGGCGCGGGAGTTCATTTCGTCATTAATGCGGTGACCACTTATACCACGAGCGCATAAAATCTTTACAGCTTGTTTTACTAGGTGCCATTTATTCATTAATTTGTTCGGTTAAACGTCCTTAGCTCGTCCCCTCTCCAACTCCTCCGGTTATCTCCAACTTTCTTATTGTCTATCCGCCCGCCTGCGAACGCGTCCGCGATTAAATACTTTCGAGTTGAGAAGTTTATTCATTCGGGTTTCGAAGTTGTAATCTGCATTAGTAACCTGTCAAGCTTCAGCGCACACCGCGACGCCGAAGGAAACATGTATATATCTCCGAATTAATTTCCCTCCGAAAATCAATCTTTCGACAGCGAATACCGAACGGCCGACGAGATAATTAAATTCGACATGTAATACGACATCAAAGCGGATTTGAGAGTCTCATATTTTGATTACGATTTCCCGGTTAATACCATCGGAATTATGTTTCAAAGTTATATTTGTTCGACGTGTTGGTGGGTAAATAGATAGATAGATGGATAAATGGATAGATAGTTACATGGCGAAGAGGGATTACGATATTTTGAAAGTATCCACCCTAGACGATATCATTACAAATGTGCAGCGTGGGTGCGATGTAACAGTACCAGGCACCAATTCTCCGGACAAAGTAACAAAGTCGTCCTTGCGCCACTTCCAACCACCCTCTATCAGATACAGCCGTCAATTTTTATTCAACACCCGTTCGACTGATAGCACGATTCCTTTATTAACCACCCGGATGTCTTCACCATTTACCATTGTGAAGATATTCCGCTACAAATTGATATAAAAAAACTTCTTTAATCTAGGGTTGAAGGGAACATATACCCTAATATAAAAATGAAGAATATTCCATTAAACCTATAAATATATGATGTTATGAGCACTGTAGGACCTACCAATATCAGGACAAAGAAAAATATGAAAGACATCCTTTTAACACTTCCTAACAACAGATCAATTTTTATTCTATACCCTTGCTGGTGATACCGCAATTTCTTTATTCACCACTATCTTCAATTATTGCATCACCATGAATGATAATGAAACGATCCATATCATATTTGCATATACACTGGTACCATCACCATTTGCTCTTCTGGGTATATTCAGTTTCCTGGTTGACAAATTAATAAAAAAAACGTGTTTAATCTACATTCAGTATAAGGGAACATATTTCATAATATAAAAATGCGTTTAAATATACTCACGGGTTGGTGATATCGCATTTTCTTCATTAACTATCTTTATAATCTTTATTTATTGTATTCGTGATGATACATGATGTTACCATCATAACGGCGCCTCCAAAATTTATCCATTTTGAGGTGAGCATAGTACGTTCTTCTGAGTACAAATTGAAAAAAAAAACTTCTTTAATCTGCACGCAGTGCAGGCAAACATTTTTCCTGACATATTTATATTATCCACGGGCCATGCGATGGTTTGTGGCCGGCGTATGGGGTGTCGCAATTTTGGGGCCATATTTTACATGCGCACAGCGCGAGTGTTGCCCGGCACCTCCGCATCCGATTTTGCACCGTACAGGTTATAAAATTGCCGCCCGCCACGCCGCGAGTAAATTATAATGGCCATTGTTCTCCGACGTTGTAACCGCCACCGTCGTGCGCACGCTGCCGTCGTATTAGACGCGGCGACGATATCGTTAAACGTAATCGGATCACGTATTTCCGGAATCATTATAAAATATTTTTATTTTCTGCGATGATTCGGTGCGCTGACGACATTTTTACCCCGCTTCGACTTGGCATCTTGCAATCGTAAAATACGCGTCGTAAAAATAAATGGAATAATTATGGCGTCCAAACAAAAATTTATGAAATACTTTCGACTGCGACAAACGCTGCAGATATTTCGTGCTGTTCTCTACGAAGTAGGGGTGAATTTAAAGTAACCTGCACTTGATTAGCCTCCTGATGATGATTTTTACTCAGAAAAATGTATAAAGAATGTTGCAATAATGTTCGTGGAATAGACTAAAATATATGGTATATAACTGTTGGAAACCGTTGTGCACGGTCGTTGTATGTTTTCCAAGTCTTTCTAAAGCTTTTATGAGAGTCAATAGACAGAATGGATATTGCAGAGAAAAGGCAGATTTTTGGGCAGCAAGACTGCAATTGAAAGATATTTACGATGTGCACATTTGGTGATTCGGGTAGTCTTGGAAAGCGTAGCCGATCCGATAGTGTATTGTTTAGGCACGTCCGGTGGTACCTTCTTATCTTTAATGACCTCCCGCAGCTCGGGCGACTAGACTTAAGAGTGGCGAAATGTGCGTCGTAGATGTTTGAGTAAAGCTGTGCCCAAGGGTAGCGTTTCGTGGCACACCTTGTAGGTCTTGAGAGAGAGAGAGAGAGAGGTAGTACCCAGATTGGCCGAGGGAAGGACAGTAAAATGTAATGTACGAAGTTGGGATGTATGGTGTGGGAAGATGGGGGAGTAAACCTCAGTCGAGGTGTTAACATTTTTGTAAATAAAGTTAGTCATAAGCCATACTTCGACGTGTCTACTTCTCTCTGCAGCGCAATCATCACTGTCAACGGACGGGTAGTTCGGCGGATCCTGCTAAAATAAAAGACCTTCGGCGTTTTCGTCAAAGGTTGATGTTGTCACCAAGCAGACTGTTCGTAATAATAACTATATATCTGCTAAATAATTCCCATGGATTGTCTACATAGGTCTAAACTGCTTAAATAATGATTGTTCGAATATTGTTCAGGGAATTTAGGTAGTTACATTATTAGCACATCGCAAAGTTTGCTTTGTAGGTGGTTGAGCTGAGGCCGATATTCGTCGGTTGATGCGCGGTGATGCTGAATCCCCGCTGCCCGAGTGGTATGCGCATGCATTAAGCGCGACGCAGACCTTATCAGAATATTCAGTTCTAATTCGAATGCGGCGTAGCTGCCGCCCGCCGTCCGTGCACCACTGTGACGGTGGTGTGCACCGTCATTACCGTCGGCAAAGTGAGCGCGCCGAGGCTGCGGCTATAAAATCGGCAGCGGAGGGCGATTTGCGATTTGCAAATGAAATTGATTCTGCACATGTCGCTCGGAATCGGAATTTTCTACGCGCTCAAAAAGGAACTGTAAATATTATGAACATATACTCGTGGAATATTCAATTTTTCGGTTATATAAACCAGGGTAACTTTTATACAGCTGAGGAAACTTGGAATTTATCAAATATTGAAATTATGAAATCATAATTTAAATGAAATTTATGCCTGATCCGATCTTCTTCTTGTCAAAAAAGGTGTGGTCCTTCTGTAAATCTTCGAAGTTGATTATTCGGTGTATTTTTCATGTTCAGGTAGATTCTATTCTTGCGAACTTCCGTTTCATATTTACACATCTTTATTGCTCGTTGAAATGGTTTCCCACAGTTTTCCTCACATGTCTCCTTGTTCTTCACTTCTCTTACCACGGACCTCCCTGACTCTATCCCAATTTGAAGTTTACTTTTATCCTAGCATTCTCTCCTTAGCATCTTACTTTAGGTGCCATTTGCCAAATTTCGTGAAAATAGGGAGGGAGTACATCTCCTGGATAATTTAAATAATAGTAAACATTAATAATCAATAAGTATATGACAAAAATTGACAAACAATAATATATTGGTTTAGATTATTCTCATAAATGGTGGTTATTACAATACTTCGAATAAAATGTCGTTTGTTCCGATTATTTTCCAATATTAATTTCAGTAAATCCCGGACAATATCCAAAAATGCACACTTTCCGCTCTTTTTAATTGACGCTGGCTTAACCAATTTGCAAGCGTATTGCACATGGAACTTTTAACGCAGCATGTGACATGTTTTCACGTGAATGCCCGACGCCGCCAGCAGCAGTTATTGAACTGTATGAATTACATTTTTTGTTGGGCAACAACTGACGCGACATCCTGGTTTAAAATTCGTGCATTTTTGTAGTATATTTTATTAATGGATTTCAAAAAAAATCTTCATTATTTCTACAATTTAAACGAGATTAGTATTTACAATTAAAAGCAATATAAGAATATTGGAATATTTTCCAAATTTATCCTCAGTGTCCATTTACGAGTCAATATCATAGGAGAGATCGCAAGAGCCAATATCATAGGAAACGAACTTCTGGCTTTTACAACTCTATCATTCTGAGACATATAACTTTAAAGATAATCTAAATCTATCATTGATTCTAATTCCACAAGTACGAGTATAACCAGCATTGGGAAAATAGTAAAAACGGTTAGTATCACCCGTAGCAAGCCATAAAGATCTCGTAAATCTGAATTTTGCGCGTAGATCCTTCGCATTTCGTGCATTTCGCGTCGAATCGATTCCCCAATTTCCCACGCCGAAATTTATTGCCCTCGCAAATTTAATATTCTACCGTCGGCGACTTGTATTTATACAGGGTGCTGTCATTAATCATGTGTAATTTGCATGCGAAGGAAGGCGGGCAGAAGCACCGCTGGCCGGACCAGCACACGGCCGCTGCCGCCACCAGGGCTCAATGGCGAGCGGCATTCTACAAGCGCATTAATATGCATACGCCTTTGCGCATTTAACAACGCTCTGCACTTCAATGCGCCGCATCACACCTAAGTAATTGCCTAATGGATGCGCGGGTGGCGGCGGTGGCGGATGGCGTTGGCGTTGCGGGAGGGCGGCCGCATGTCGCGGTCAGCGCACACTGCGCCCTCATTACCTTGTTCGTGAAAACATTTTCCATTTAATTGCATTTATCATACGGGCAACGTGCGGGCGTGGGTGTCGTCACTGCTGCTACTATTCCACCACCGCCAGCAATGCTGCTCATGCTTCAACCCATCAGCGTGCCGGCAAAGTGCACGGGAACGCGCGCGGGGCGGTTTGATAGCAACAGGAAAACATCCTTATTCTGTCGCATAACACGACACGCCACGCGGTCGACATGGCGCGACATTTTGCAGTTAACTCATCTTTGAATTACATTAGAATAATTGGACCGTGCTGCGCGTGTCCCATTTCTGTGGGGCACCGTGTGTTGATTTGCATTTCGCGCATTGCATTACGTTCGTAATTTAATGGTATGTCGTTTGCCTACACATGTTCAAACACAATGAAGATATTACTGTCATTGTTTGAATACTTCTTTGTTACATACTTTCTGGAAATTGTTAAGAAATTCTTAAGGATTCTTAAGAATTCTTTCAAATTTGAAATTTCCTGGAGGTGTCCGTGTCATTTTTACCGAAAATAAGTCATTTGAGGACATTTTTTATGATATTTTAGCAATTATTTTTCAACATTTAAGAAAATATCACTTTCAAAAACCTGTATCTACTGATCTTCCGCTGTATTTAAATCCATTTTAGTTCAAATAAATCGTTTAATGACATCTGTAACGATATTCCCTGATATTTTAGAGAAACTCTTTGTGAAAATATCCAAAATGGGATCATAACTGCTGAGCCATTAATTGTACTGACATAAATGTACTGATGTTTAAACTTGATATGTATAAACAAAGTTTTTACCATAAATAATAAGTCTTTTAATCATCTTGAAACACAGCAAACTCGATCCAAATTTCAGAAATCGAATTTTGCACCGTTAAATATACCGATCTCCTGGTGTGTTTAAAACACTTTTTAGCGACAATAAATTTCCAAACACGTTTTCTCTCAACTAGAAATTGCGGTGAAGGTGCTGATATAGTTACACTTAATTAAATGTTATACTGTGTTTAATGTGCAAATAAAGGTAGTCAATTATCATAGCTAGAACTATTGGGAAAATAAACTTATAATATATCACGAAATATACCAATTTTTATTGACAGACATTGAAATAAAAAAGAAATGTGTAAAATATGTGGATTAAACCGCGATCGATATAGCAATCCAATTTCGGGCCCCTCACAGCAATCGCGCAAACAGTGCTAGCGCCAGTGCCACAAACGAAATTGCTTTATTTTTCGCAAATAATTTTTCGGGAAATTTTGAAACGCAGACGCATCGCGCGTTTTTAATCGCTCACCGCCGCCGCCTGGCTTAACTAATTTGCAGCCAGTGTTGCGCTTTGCAATGTGCAGCAGGGGCCGACATGTGACGTTTAGCGCGTGAGCGCTCCGGCGCCGCCACTAGCATGCGCTAGTTATTGAACTGTTTAAATTACACTTCTACCGGACAACAACTGGCGCGCTGGTTTATATTTTACCAAGCAATTCCGCTCGGCTAAAGGTAGCCACGCTATTTTTGATCACGACCGCCACGAAAACCAACAGCAGGCCAACGCAAAAAAACAACATCAAATGCAGACGCGTCGACCTTTTTGATATCGCCCCCTTTTATTTGCTGTTGGTATTAACCTTTTTCAAAGGTATTGCTAATTAGCCATCAATAAAAATCACGCCGAAACAGACGGGATAAAAATTACATTAATTAGTTGCAACCTTTTAAATGGCATACAGGAATGTTTGCCATTCTCATCTTCATGGTGGGAATGTCATCAAAACAGTTTAAAATTTGTATTAATTTTATTTATTTATTCGCTCATTTAGAGGAATATATTCGACTCTATGTCAGCGTAGACTGCCAAAATCAAAGAAGAATCAGAAATAAGGGCTTTAATTAGTTTCAATCTTTTAAATAAAGAAACAGAGAAAATCCCTATATGAATGTTACACCAAAATTTTTTTCCTAAATGTTCAGCACTGTATTAAACTAAGCCAATCAAACATTCAGTTTTTTGGTTTTGGGTTTGCATCATCACTTTTTGTTAATTGAGGTATTATACAGGTTTTTTTTCCAATTTACGTTTTTTTTTTCTTCAATTTATCGTCAATTTGCGTGCGCGACTAACGAGTATTTAAACGCGAAAAATAAGCGTTAAAATTGTCGGATTAATATTGCGTCAACCTTTTTTTGCTACACTTTTCGATTCGCTGATAAAAGTGTTGCGTTTACGGCACGAGAGGTAAAAATTTAACGACCCCTGCAATATTCCTGCGCATCACTGACGCCAGGTGAATTATGCAAGGTGAAGCCAGAAGCTTGGCAAAACGTCAGGAGTGCTCTTTTACGATAATTTCCCGCCAACCGCCGCCCGGAAAACCTTTTTAATTAGTACTCTACATGTTTATCACATAATTAATAGACATTATGTAATGTGCGCGGTCGGCTATTAATCTTTTAAAATTAATTTTCGCGTGCAACCATCCTTTGCAACGTGCTCGCACATCGCTTAGTGCTCTCGCACAAAAGCCATTCAAAGATCGATAATTTCCAATTAGGCTGCACAGGTACAAGTTTATTGAATTAACCAAAACGTAAATGGAAAATGTTAAAAGCATGTTGGGGTGGAATAGCACGGGTTTTCCATCGGGTTAAATATATACTTTTTTTTGCTTATTATGATCCAAATCGACGCAACAGGAAATTTTGGAATTTGCTGACACTTATTAGTAAGATTTTTTTTCATCATGACCGATAATTCTGTCTAATATCTTTCTTCTCTCTCACGTATCGGTAGTCGTGTTAGTGTGTGATGTTTAGTGGACATATACTGTTGACGGTGAGAATTTATCTCTAACATCAACACGTTTTGATAGTCATTGTAAAATATACGTTGAACCAATGAGAAGATGATCCTCGTCTATATTTTGATAGCCTTCAGCGTGGCTGTTTAAAATGGTGATGCTTAAATTTTTCCATCTTTTATACGTAATAAGCATATAAAACGTCAAATTATAAATGCAGGATACGCCACAGTTGCGCCAAATCATTCTTTCGGCTTGTCACGATTGCGCAAAGTCGGTACTTTTCCGTATTATATTATATATACCTTAATGTAAATGTGATCAAAATGTGTATTTTTGGGTAAACGGCTCAAAAGCGTGAGAAATCCCAATAAGTGAATCTATTTCAATATATGAACTATCCGTACAAAAATCATCCTCGTCTTTTGTCAGATATTACTTCTATCGGGTGGAAAGTTTAATTGAGTCAAAAACAAAGCTTCTATTAGATGAACATTATTTAAAGAAACTTGATTAGCAGAACACTCATCTAAATACATCTACAAAATAGGCTTTTTGATAATATTTTCTATTAATTGACATTCCTAACGACAAATAAGCTATTTTCAACCGCTTCTTGTTCCATCCAATTATATTGTTTATTCCTAATTATATTTACTATTCCTAATTGTATTATTCTGCTTTATTCCTTCACGAAGATGTTGCTAGGAAAAACATATTCTGCAGTTTTTCATCATCATCTTTAAGTGTATTTCAATGATATAACATTTAAAAAGGTTATGTTAACATTTTCTATTAGTGTGGATAGAAGTCACCTCTTAATTTTTTCATAATGAATTTTCAATTCCTAATTTTCTCATGACAACCAAACACATTTTTTTCATATTTATATTTTTAGTTATTTATGGACAGCTTGCATTATATTTATATACGTGCAGGTAGTTCCTGAAAAAGTACTATTTTTATGGTCATATTTATTTGAATAATGTATTTACGCTTATATTTCATTCATCGCTAAATAAAATAAAATACTGTAATAATGCTAAATCGAAGCCGGTTTAGAATAATTCAGTGCGCATTTTAGTTGAAAAGTTTCATTCATAATTAAAGCTGACGCGACGCGACGGTGCAGTGGCGCGACGGCAATATCGAAAAACAGGGCCCCAAAGCGAGTCCGGCAAAAGGTAAAGAAAAAAATCACTTGTCGTGGCAGTCGACCGCAACTGCCGCCGCCACCACCATCCCAGCACGCGCCTCGCCTCGCGCGACTGCCGGATTGCCGCCTCCGCGCGAGCGTCCCGTCAGCGTGCACTTGTTTTACATGCGACTAAGCCATATTAAACCTTTGTCTTTGAACAGCTTTAACTTTATGACACTTTAATAAAATATGATTTTTTATTCCCTCGTTGCGAGGCGGGCAGGCAGGGATGCTTTGCGCTTTTGTTACGTTCCTTTTTTCGAATGCGCTTTTCTGTCATCAGAACAATAACGGCTTCATCAACGTGGTGACATTCAATATACGTTTTATTTCGTCGCAGGGCTGATTGTATTATCTATAGAAACCAGTAATTGAATCAAATTTAATTTGAATTTAATCATTTTCAACTTTGAAGCAATCAATTGCGTAATGTTAAGATATTTGCAGATACATTTTTTGTTTAGATTTTAAGAACAGCTTTTAAGATCAGTTCAGTCTATGTGTTTAAACGCATTTTTGCCAAAAATATATCGTTTGGGGATATCAACATTTCATAAATCCTGTTTTAATTCCAAAACCGATACAGCACGATTTACAGCACATATATTCATATCTTTTAGCGAGTGCTTCCCAAAACTTCAGTAATCGCGTATTAATTCTGGAACCGATCCTTGGATGTATATACAGACAACCTTTATTGGCACATTCCTTCCAACAATTCCATTGCATATATTCATTGTAAAAAGTAGTAAGTAAAACTAAAGCTAAATAACACTTAAAATACTAAATATTCTTGAACAAACCTTAATTATATAATTGCAATTTCAACAAAAAGTAATTAATCTACTTCTTCTGTACATTCACTCTTTTTCACTCCCTAGGTACCTTCAGTTAGACGCCTTTCCGTAGTTGTATTGACATGTTCAGAAGTTTTTTTGCTGAATTTTGTCGTTTGGGCACATCTAAGCACGTTTTTCTCTTATATTTTTGTGAATATATCCCGAATCTTCAGGAATCATGTTTTAATTCCCGAATCGATCCAGTTTCTCTTGATGTGCTTAAGCATATTTTTATTTGGGTACTTCTAATGACTTGTGAAAATCGCGTATTACTTCAAAACATAATTAAAACTAATCATGCTTTTAGGTTATAAAAACATGTTACTTTCAAAAGGAAGATATATGTATCATAAATTAAATTGTAACTAAAATTGTAACATTAAATTGTAATCTGTAACAAAAAATGATCTATCTGCTTAGTACCGATTCCAAACAAGATAATATTCGTAAATAAAATTTTACAATAGCTATATCGGTTGCAATAAGTTCTCAGAATTGTGAGTGATCATTAAAAAGTATAATTTAATCTGTATAATTGACGAAGCGAATCAAAGTTGAGCAGTTGTCTGCAAAGTTTTGCCAAGTTCATAATATGACTTCGATATAGATTACTAATGATCGGGAAGATGAATGCTGTGTGCCGTTGCGAACCTGGACGCGAAGCTGGATAGCCTGTCACAATCGCAGCGCGCCAGCGGTCGTCGCCTTCGTCGTTTTTATATCGGTAGTCGTCCTTTTTGTCAACGTTGTCCTCCAATTTCCCGTTATTTATTGAGCACTCTAGCGGACAGGCAATGTGCGCGCGAGAGGCGGCGAAGGCGGTTGTTGAAGCGGCAGCAGTATAGCCACAATCTGGCAGGGGGTGAGATGGCGACGGCGGCGACGGCTGTGTGTATTGTGCGTCGTCTCGCTTCTCTATTTACGCGCGGCTATATTTTCTTGTTGTAATGATTTCTTAAAAATAATAATTCTTGTGTAGTGGCGCCTGGCGTCGACGTAATCGCCGCCTCCAGCCTCCCTCCTTCTGACTGCAAATTTCAATCCAACCTATTTAAAATAAATAAATCACATTAAGTAATCTATGCGCCTGGCGCGCCGTGCAATAAGTTTCGCCATTCTCGGGAGACGTTTCAAAGTTGCGGCGTGAGACTTTGCCAGAGGGTTGGCGAGTGCGGCGGCGAGGCGGAGGGGCGTCAAATCTCGGCCGCTTGCTAATAGTTTCGGAGCGAAGAAAGTGAAAGAAAAGTGATTAAACAAGTGCTTGTAAAAACACTCCTCGTTTTCGAAAACTCGGAACTAGCTCGGACGCTTTAGTGCAGTCGAGTGAATCGTATCGTCCGCCGTTAACCAAACCACCCCCGCGCGCAACCCGCTCAATCCCCTCCGTGCTCACCGCCTCCACTGCTCCCGGTCCTTTACATTTCACATTCAGTAAACTATCCCGACGCCGCGCCGGCGTCGCCACCAGCCGTAGTCGTTCCGCTCGATTCATCCGACGCATTCGCGTCCGGCCTCTTTTCGTTGAATACAAATTGCAATATCTGGATAATTTATTATAACCCGCTTTTGCCGCCTCCAGCCGCTGCATACCCCTCACGACCCACCAATCACCATTCCTCCCGCCTACATCATCCAACACCGGCGGCGTATAAATTTTTCTCATGATATATGAATTGTCGCATGTTGTATAATTAATGATAAAATGCTGGAAAAATGGCAATATTCATAAGGTAATTAAGCATTTGCCGCCCCCATTTGGCCGCGTTCCACTTCGCCGCCATTGCTCGCCTGCTTTGCGTATACTTAGCGGCGTAATTCGCTGCGTTTAGCGTCGTAAAAATGTGAGCAAGATGTTGAGCTGGGTTGTATTGGATTGTCGTTATCACAACCGGACGATCGCGATGGCGGTTGGCGATTTGAACAAACGTTTAATTTTCTCGACTGTTTCCGTGTTCAATTGCAATTAAACAGGCGGCATACGTATACGCAGAACGCATTAAATTGCCAAGGCGAGGGCGAAAACAAACACGAGTATAACGAGGATGAATTTCTGGGAAACTTGGTCGGCAAACCGAGGAGGGCGAAAAATTGTTTTAAATTTAATATTCGCGAGAGAGTGTGATATATTGTCGGCGTGACGAAGGTGACTGACTCCGCTGTGATAAATTACCATCGACGAGACAATCATTTATCCCTCATCTTTTCGAATTTTCCTCACTTGACATCATCAATACAGTGGGAAGACGTGGAAGCGTATGGAAGTGATGTACTGTATCGTAATGTGTATATATGATTCTGGGCGAAAAAGTTGCCACAAAATGAAAACATCTAAGATTTTTTTTCTATAAATAGCTATGAAAAACACTCAAAAAGGACTTAGAAATTATGACTATGATATTTTTATATAAGAATAAAGTGTAAAATAGTTTTATACTTTACACGTTAACACTTTACATTTTTTTTGTTTATTCTCTCTATTTATGGTATTATTACCACGCTTATTAAAATGCTTATTAAAATTATTAACAGAAGTAGGTAGAGATAAAATAAGGAACATTTGGCAAATATTTTCTATTTCTCTAATCTGAATTGACTTCTATACTAAATTACAATGTCTTCTTAACATTTTTTTAGATATCATAATTAGAAGTTAATATTTTATACCGGAGCTTCTGAAAACCATATTTAAACATTAATTGTGTAAAAATGAATGTTTTTCTATCATAATAGAACGAAACCCCAAAAAGAGATGATCAGCTGTTTGCGCTACCTTGCGAAACAAGTTCGTGTACGGTGCCGTAATGTTTGTAAATTGCGAAATTATTCTCCGGCAACATCTAAGAAACCGCAAGCAGAAAAGGAGGGAATAGTATTCTCACTCCCCGTCGCCCCTCGGGTGAGGATGTTCCGCAATTACCGCACACGCGACGTGATGCAGGCCTGCAGTTGGCAGGTTCCCGAATAACTTTCCCCATAATCGAGAGAAAATAGCGCGGAATAGCGGAAATCCAAAGTGTAAACGCCCCGCGTCCTCTGCCCTCGTCCATGACTTCATGTGTGTGCGTGTGTCTCGGGTGTATGTATGGCTGGAGGATTGCGTGTGTGTGTAGGGGGATATTTACTACGTAGGCCCAGCCGCACACCATTGGCGATGGTGTTGGCTGGAATCAAAGCTTTTTGGGGAAAGCGCTGCGCCTGCTGGCCCGAAAATTTAGCTACCATTAGTGCCGTCAAGTTTATCATCATATGCAGCCGAGCTCTCCGACCCTCATAAATTCTACTTTGGTTGCCGCCACCACCCGCCATCGCCGCCGCCGGCGGGCGGTATTCCAGCGGTATTCAACGCTCGCTTTCACCTCCACGGGAAAGAATTATCTCTCTAATGTACCTCGTTTAGGCGTCATACGCGCACAAAAGCAGTGCCACCGCCAAAGTTGGCACGCCGCTTTTTTCTCTGGCATGCATGCATGTATGCCTACTGTCGAGCCAGCGAGTCGCGCTTAAAAGTGCAACAGGGAGATGAGAGAACGAGGGCGAAGGCGCTAATCCAATTAGCCGCCTGCGAGTAATAATTAAAATTTGATTATTTCCGTAGTTGTTCAATTGGCGCGACTCTCTCGCACATTTTGTTCTCGATTAAAACATACACGTAAATATGTTGCATTTTCGATTCCGGTCGGGCACGCAAATTTCCAACCCACACAACAATACCGGAAGCAATCATTTTATTTTCACGCAGTTATATACTGAATGTTTGAACGTCGAAGCGAAATGAAAGCCTAACAATCGCTTTAAGCTCCGCCGATTGTGTTTGTATTGCCCGTATTTCGCGTCGGATACAGTGGATTGCATGCACGAAATATGCCAACGAATTCTATTGAACTGCAAATAAATGCAAAATTCGCACGCACGTTTCGGTTAAAGGCATTGCAAATGCGCGCACGCATGTGTGCGCAAATGCCTTTGCAATCAAAAACAATTATATGTTACGAGCTGCACGAAATTCCATGCTGCCAATACTAATCCCACTTGATAGATATATTACCAGCAGGTTTTTAATTTGACGCTCGTTGGCACACGTTAAGGGGGTTGTACAGGGAATGTCTCTAATTTCTAATTCGTATCGTGTTCCTGTTTTCCACATATTGATGTCGGGCACGACGTTTTAAAAAGCCATTTAAAAAAACTACATGTGCACCGTCAATTATTGTGCGTTATTGCATCGGCGTTGAGGGTTGAGGGTACAGGGATGGTTCTACCAACCGCCCCTGTACCCTCAACCCAGGTCCTCACAAAGAGGCCGGGTAACGTTATAATTTTCACCTCAACCGTCTACATATATGCCAACAAACACGCAATACTAAACATGCACATGAAACATAGGAGAGAAAAGTTTTATAGGTTTTTTAAATGAAATATATAGGTTTATACAGTATAGTTTTTATAACAATAACGATGACAACAATGATAATAATGACACATTGAGGAAAATATGATAAGAAAAAAATCGTGCAACGTTTCTTGAGGTTTTGATTCTTCTGAAGCATGTGTTCCTTTTTTCTGATATATTTCTTTGTGGATATTCTCTGGAAGGTGGCTTTGTCGCACGCTGGGACAAGTGGAAACAAGAGTTTTCATGAAAGCGTGTGTCAAAATCGTTAAGAGGAGGATACTAATAGCAATCTACGAATGAAACGCATCAACGCGTGTTCTTTTCCACCTAATAGCAGCGTGCCCAAAATTGCCAATTCCACACTTGTATACTGTATATTCTAATATACCCCACTTTAAACTATAATTTGTACATTATAATATCATTTGTGAGTCCAAGGCAAACCAGTACCTACATTTTCTAATTTTAGAAAAATTTCCATCGAAATATTTTTAGATTCTTAATGTACCAAATAATTGAATATCATTAATGTGCACAGGCCGGAAAGTATAGTGGCATTGGCGGCTACTAGCGATGCGAATTTAATTAGGAAAACTTTTCCCCTCTCCGTAGTGGCGGAGAAGCTATACAGTGGGCGGGTGACGACGGCGAAGGCGCATTTGTCGTTTTTTTTATGCGCTTCTTTTGCATATCGGCGTGAGTCACGCCGACCACGCTGATTTCAATCAATAGCTAAAGTATCAACAAAGTCTTAAAAACTCGCAACGTCCGCACTTCTTCGCTGTGATCGCCCGCCTCCCAATCGCCGCCATCATCCTCCTTCATACCGACCACCCCTTTTCCGCCTTACTACCCTGCCAAAGTCCTAACTTTCCGTCTTCGAGCCGCTTCTTCGTTTACTCGCGAAAATGGGATTTTCCGTTGATACTAATAGACCCATAAAGGTTTCGTAATTAAAAAACTTTTACGACTTTCACGCCCCAAAAATTAGAAATTGAATTGGGTATCGTCAGCAGCGAGATCCAAATCGAAAAAGGAAGTTGTGGTTTTTGTTACGTCGACGTCGCGTCTTTCCCAGATGAGACAATTAGCGGTTTTTCGGTTTGCATGAGGATAACTGTAATGTTAAACCATTTTCTTTGCTTGATTATTTTGCAATTGTTTTATTCATAGTCCCATATGTAGTTATTGGATATTTTCCCTTTATATCTATTTCCCCTTTGTTGACAAACTAATATAATGCATATATTTTTAATAGTTCAGGTTTAATATTTACAGATTTACGTATAGTAGCTCCATCTAGCGATTTAATTAGGTTGTACTTTGATAGTTATAGAGGGGGAGGGACGTACAGAACCGGCGCAATGAGTGCAGTTCTAATATTATATGAATAAACGATAAATTCTGAACCAAACTATGTACGTATGCACCTATGATACTCCAAATTCTAATCCTAATAACACTCCATGTTCGAATACACTCTTGTATTCCCCCATATGTATTTTAACTGTTCATTTAGTGGTTTTAATGAAAGTATTCCTAACTAAAAAATAACGAATGAGGCTAGTGTGAAACGAAACTAAACCGCATAAAAAACGCATGCTTTTTATCACCAATGAAACAATCATCGGTTTAGGTTTGCGTGAGTATAACTATAAAGTTAAACCTTTTTCCTGCTCACGACTTTGAAACTGGTCGGGCTGTGAGAAGTATATTTATGCGCTATGAAAATTTGCGCTCCCTCACTGCATTTTACTACGATAGCGTACGTAAATGATTTTTTCCGTTGCCTTTGTTTCCATCTTTAAGCTTTCGTTTTCTTTTGCTCTGTAAATACGCTGCTAGTTCTAATACGCCGGAGAGAATCATGTGTTCCTGGAGCGGTGCTCATATTTTTGGCTGGCCCCCTGCTGCTGTTCGCTCGTTGGGCCGTGGTGGTGGCGCGGTGCTTTCATCGCATTTCGGTCGATGTGCGCGCCTTTTTATTCCGTCGTATTCCTTTCGAACATGGACGAGGCTGGGGGTGGATGGGTGGTTGTGCAGGCCGCGCCAGCACTCGGCGCCCGACATCTTCCGCTTTGTTCTCGCGCCGCATTCGGATTCCGACCGTAATAATTCACCGAATTCAATTAAATCCAGGAAAATATTTTTCGCTTCGCCTTTGTGCTAACAAATAGGGTACTTTTAGTAAGATATTATAATGCAGTTCTTTTTGGCGCGTAATTTTACACCAGGCAAAGTTGATTGAAATTCTAGCTATGGATAACGAGCACACACCGATGCAGTTCGAGCTGCTCGAGAAATATTCGTCAACTACATTTTCGCGTGCTGGCGGTCGGTGCCGGCGCGGGAGGGTGTCTTGTGTGTGGCGCGCTGCGCTTTAAAAGGGCGGCTGTGACTGGGCGGCGGTGCTGTTTGTCCGCGTGTCTGCTCGCTGACAGCGAAACGCAATTACAGACAATGGGTACGGGTAATGTATGCCGCATGATTGGTCGACGGCTATAAGTATCTGGCTGTTTGCCCACTTTTGACCGGCGCCTCCGCCATTCCCATGCCGGCTACTACGTTTACTATATCGATGTGTGCTCGTTCGGTGTTTGGCAGTGTGTGCGAGTTTTGCCCTCTTTCGAGTAGTACTTTTTCTGTGTGTGTACGATGTCGATATCGCGTTGCAGGCGCGACTGTTTGAAATATTGACCTCCGTTGTGCACGGTCCAACGCCGAATGGCATTTCACACCTCTGCGAAGCATCGACGGCGAAGAGCTTTCCGCCGTCTTCATCCCCATGGTCGCGCTTTGCGCACGGCCGATCGGTTCGCATTAAGCTCACACGCTTTGCTGGCGTTACGCGACGGCCACTGGGGCGCGTTCAAGAGAGGTGCTCAGGGGAGTGCGGCCCAGAGAGCAATTCGTGTCGCTTTCCCCCATCGTTTGGGGACTTAGTGTGCCCACCTTGGTCCGGCCGCAACTATTGATCACCCCGTTTTGAGCGTAATTAATGGCAACATTCGTAATCAGCTACTGGTTCAATCCTAATTTAATTTAAATTGGCATTAGGCGTCCACATCTAATGCAATTTATTAATCATTTTACTGTGTGCAATTTTGGAAATCCTACAATGAAAGTTTGCAATTTTGAAGTTCATTTGTTGGTTGGTTGTTGGTTGTTAAAATTTAGGCGAAATATTCTAATATTAAGTTATATTGTTAAATAAATCAACTATTCTCATGTAAAATCCCAAAATATATAACGTCTCTTAAATATTTCACTTCAATCTTTATTTCAAACTTTCCCTTCAATTATCATAGAACCCATCCAGCCCAATTTCCTACTTTGGGCCAAGCCACAATTTGCTAAAGTGCTGCGCTAAGCCACACCGTAAAGAATGTATGCGCAAGCATCCTGCGAAGTGAACTGTAATCAAATATGAGAAAGCGATGCGTCTTCCACAGCCTCGCCGCCTTCCGGTATCAGGTAGCGTTTCGCCAAATGGGATCCGATCCTGGCGCCCACCGCATTTACATCTGATATTCAACGACGACTCATATGCGAAATTACATTCGCGCACACCTACGCCTCTTGCCCTCCGGCGCCTCCACCATCAGCGTCGCCTGTGCCGAAAGCTCACCCCCCCCACCAGCAGCGCTTCGCATTTATCCGTATCCATGCCTTAACACTCAGAGCGGCGTTGAGCACTCACCCGCTCGTTCGCTCTTGCGACACGTGTCTATTTCGCTGTTTGTTCATTCTATCTTTGGCTTTGTGTCGAAGTGCTGCTGCCGGTCGTTCGGCGCTTTCAACGCTACAGCTTTTTGTTCGCATTTTCCCAACCCGTAATTCATTCGGTGGCGGCGTCAGCGGCGGTGCGGCGTGTGCTCACCGAATGTTCCCTGCGTTTAATGTGCATGCTTTCAGCAAAATCCCGCCCAATGCAAAGCTCTCAGTTTTTTTCAGTACGCTATTCGAAGGAATCTACGCCACTTCGAAAAGCTATGATCGATACAATTATGAATGACATGATTCGGCAAAAATCGACTTTGTTGACTTTGGAAGATTTGTTATTTATCTGTTTGAAGTACAGAACTTTTTTGTGAAAACAATAGAGGAATTTCCAAGCAAGGTCTTCAAAGTACACATTTTTCTATCAATTTCTGATCATTCCTTCAGTGCTATATAGGAATAAAACATATTCATATAGAAATCGGCTTTTTGGTTTTAAATATATGTATTCCTTGATTTTAGGCATATATCTTATGCACATACTGATGACTGACATAAATTGTTCTCGACTTTAAAACTTTTATTTATGTTCTCCCGCTTGAAAAAATGTGTAGTCAAACTCAAACATAAATTACACACTTAAATTTTAAACAAATAACTATGTGGCAATATCGACATAAATAAATATTTATTTTTCATGCGTGCAGTGGAGGACGGAGGTTGATGATGGCATCCGTTGGGACTGTTTTTCATGCCGGCGCGTTTTTTACGCCATCCTGCCTGCATCCGCACGGGGAATTTATCGTTTTTCAATACTTATATCGTAAATTATGTTTGAGCGGAAAATTCATCATTTTTCTCGGCATGCCAACATGCGCATATTTTAAAAATAGATAACCCATGATAACCGTAGCCATACGAACGAGCGATTTAAAATCGCACTCGAATTAGATAAATCACCGCACGATATTTGACTCGTAATGACGGCTGCCAAACGTAATAAACTCAAATATAACTCGATGTGCTAGATACTATATGAACTCTGCACGTATTCATCATAATTAGGTCAACATGTATATAACCGTGCATGTATTATGGCGTGTATGTGTGCGCTTGTAACTTGCCGCATAGTTTTCTCTCCATTCCGCCCCCACCGAAAAAGCGGATATTATTGAATTGCAGGTGAATTCCGTGGGTGAGCGCAAGCTCGCGATTATAAACTTTAAGTAAGCATTTCCGCGCATCGTGTGCACCGTCGTTTTGGGGGGTGGCAGGTAGCCGTGAGTTAGTGCGAGCGAGAGGGCGCAAGAGGGGCGGCTAATGCCGGCCACGCACGCCACGTAGTTTACCGGCAGCCGTTATTATTATAATACGCCAATAAATCTCGTTAACGGCAGTGCCGCTCGCGCGCGGCTCCCCTCAACACCCGCCACCGTGAGGGCCGCGGCCGCCCTCCCCCATCACTGCCACCGCTCGCATTTTCTATATCGGAATGAATTTTACACGTCGTCGCTCGGCTCCATCGTAATTCGTGCAAAATCGTACGTAATTTACATTGCAAATTGCGGACATACCGCGCGAGCGCACGCTGCAAAGCTTTTTAAGAATGCTGCCTTGTCATAGAGTTAATTTAATGTGCGCCCTGCATCGTTGGTTCGATAAATAATTCGCACCAGGCAGCCGAATATAAGAAAAATTATATTAATTCAACTATCCACTTCAACTCTATTTTATTTTGTATTTCATACAAATTTTGGTTTTCTAAAGGTAAATTGTGAAAATATACATCGAGAAGAGTGCGATGAGATACTCAATGGCTGAAGCCATGGCAAAGGCTGAATTGACTAAAATAATTTGAACTTAAAAATATTTGTCTTTCCTAGAATTAAGAAATTCTTAAAATTTTGCATGAAACTGCTGATTCAAAAAATTACCAGGAAAACTTTCATACAAGTGTAAAATATTGGCGGTAACAGAGTATATTAAAGTAGCCGAGTGAATGAAGTGACGGTGAATGGATCGCTTCAAGCGATCGCGCGTTTTTGCGCGATTACGGGCTCTGTTCGAGCCGGTATTGGCAGCGGCGACATGGAGTCGGTGGCGGTAGTGGCGGCAGGACACACTGTTATCGGTTATCGTCACTTGTCCAACTCATTATCGACTCCGGCGGAGGCCGGCCGCGCCTCGACGCGTCGTCTGTGATTTCGAATCATTACAAATAGTGCTGACTGGGGCGCCCGCCGCTACCAAGCGCACTTTTATCCGAAATTTTGGATCGCTTTATTTCGCCCGCTTGCTTTCTTTCGCCGCGCATACGCCGATCGTCCACCATCCGCCAACTGGCCCCGGGGACAATTGCACAGCGACGTCGTTCTGTCAAAGAAAAGCTGGTCTAAGTTATCGCGTCGTAACGGCGAGCAAACGCCACGTTATTTCTCCTCAGCAAAGGCCATCAGCGATTCTCACATATGTAGTTTCAAGATTTCCAATTTTTGGCGGTAATATTTTGGCGTAAAAAACCTTTTTTATAGTATCCTCAAGTACATTTCATTTCATTGTTTGATTATTTGGTTTCGTTTTTTTTTGTTTGATATTGGACGAATGAATCTTTTAATATTTCATTTCTCTTTTGGACTTTTGAAAATTTCTACATTCAAATATTATATTTTAAACAGTAAAATAATGTTAACTTTATAAAATAAATAAGCTTTATAAATATAAAACACATAAGCTATATGAAATAAACAAACAAACAAGATAAAACGTAAACCTTTTAGTATAAGAAATACGATGCATAAAATGAATTTGAATTTATTAACGTGAATATGTTTTTGTTATAGAACACCATCACATCTTCGTCGGGGATCTCAGTCCTGAGATAGAAACGCAAACGCTGCGAGAAGCATTTGCAGCATTCGGAGAAATATCGTAAGTTTACATGCGTCGGCATTCAGCTAATTACATCATAACGCAAGTGCGGAATGTTGAAAATTAAGCGCATTGGGTGTGTGAGCGCCTGGTGCGCTTATTTATGCGAAGATTATTTCATATTCGCGCATGCACACACAAAAAGCGAAGTCTTCGCGTGTTACTCGCGAGGTGCGCTATTTACAAATTAGGCATATTTTCTACCGCCTTGCATGGCAATTTGCACGCCTTAAACAAGTTTACGCTGGAGCACACTCAAAAACGATGAAATTTCGCACTCCAACTACGCATTTGCCCCCGCCCGTTAATGGTTCTGTAACATGTTTGATAGAAATATGTGGAAAATCCGGGCTAATTCGTGGTAGAAGAGGCAAAAGGATGAAAATTTCGAAAATTCATTTTTGGGTATACGCATTTATGAGAGGCATCTACACAATTTAGGAAGAATTTTATCAAAAAAAAATTATAGAGTCTATATATATCTATCTTCATCTTATCATGGATGATTTTTTTTATTTGTATCCCTTCGAATTGTGAATTTTTAATTCCCTCTGGAAAGAAATATTGTTAACTGCTTTACCTTTCTGGCAACACTCAGTATGCTCGGTATGTCTGTACCGTTGATGCAAATTCTGTTGCATATTTGGGGGTTGCTTGTTACACCAGCGCGTGAAATGGCAAGATTTTCCAGGTTTACATGCGAAAGGCACGAGGTCTTATAGAGGTCGTATATATTTACGCCCCGGGAGGGGGCGGCTGCACCACCCCGCTCGCAATAGCAGGAGATTATGAGGCGAGAAGGCGTCGAGTGGTGGCGACATTGGTCTAATTCCGCGTCGCCCGGCGCCTCCACCATTTGCTTCTTTTCACCTGTCTGCATTACCAAACAATTCGCGCTACTAAATTAGCGACCACCCCTTACCAGCACAGCCGTGCAGCGTAAATGATGACCGCAATACCGAAAAAAAGAAACCAACGCAATTCAATCACAAATTTAACTCTCTTTTTTCGTCTCTCCCTATAGTTTCTTTACAGTTCCTGGTGCAATTTTGCAAATCATAGTCTTGCAAACAATTGCTACAGTATTGTTTTTTTTGCGATCACAACAATTGATTCTCGTATTATTATACAAGCGTGCGTCGGACGTATATTATTATTGCGGCGGCGAAATAGAAGAACACACGGGAATTCGACACGAAGGCGGTTGTACAACAACGACATGAGATTTTTCCCCGACATTCCGAAACGCGATAAGATTGAAGCATTGTGAGGGGGTTGCAAAGCATTTGATCGTTCTCGCTGTATGAGTATGTGTGTATGTACGTATGTTGAGTGTAAGAGTGTACGTGAACATTGTGCAAGTTTGCCTCGCCTGTGTTCGAGTGCTCGACCCTCGAACGGCGGCTAGTTAACTGCCGCTCCACCGCTCCACCACCATCATAGCGAATTGGGCGGCTGTGTGCCTGCCGCCGCCAGTAGACGGATATTCAGATTTATGTATATTTACAATTGGTGGCTAGTCATTTTATTTTGCATTCAGAAAATTTGCGTACTTTCGTTTACCATACTCATAGGTGGTGTTTTTTGACTAATATTATTGAAGTAAACCACACAAAAAGGAAAATATAAATTTGGCAAAGAAAATACTTGTTAATTCAACTAGGCAGACCTAAACCATTAAAAAGTAGTCAAAATTTTTAAAGGAAAGTAGCAACATTTTGGTACGCGTGCGTTCAATAGTTTATTCA